>JAJOOE010023339.1:0-10741 GCA_036250405.1 Solanum raphanifolium | reverse complement strand
GTTATGGTCATATTTCTATGTCATTTTTTAGTTGTCCAAGTACCTTCTAAATTACTCGATCTATCATCTCCACTACACCAACCCCATTTGCAGATCAATTTCTGAATCTAATATTGTTCATCATCTAACACATTCAAGAATGAACACTAACTTATTGATCAATTGTACATTTGTATCTTCTGATTTTCTTGTTTACTGTATCATTGTGTAACAGGTAAGTTTTTTTCTTTTTGGAAGACTGTGTTATGGTCATATTTCTATGTCATTTTTTAGTTGTCCAAGTACCTTCTAAATTACTTGATCTATCATCTCCACTACACAAACCCTATTTGCCGATCAATTTCTGAATCTAATGTTGTTCATCATCTAACACATTCAAAAATCAACACTAACTTATTGATCAATTGTACATTTGTAACTTCTAATTTTCTTGTTTACTGTATCATTGTGTAACAAGTTTTTTTCTTTTTGGAAGACTGTGTTATGGTCATATTTCTATGTCATTTTTGAGTTGTCCAAGTACCTTCTAAATTACTCGATCTATCATCTCCACTACACCAACCCCATTTGCAGATCAATTTCTGAATCTAATAATGTTCATCATCTAACACATTAAAAAATCAACACTAATTTATTGATCAATTGTACATTTGTAGCTTCTGATTTTCTTGTTTACTGTCTCATTGTGTAACGAGTAAGTTTTTTTCTTTTTGGCAGTCCGTGTTATGGTCATATTTCTATGTCATTTTTGAGTTGTCTAAGTACCTTCTAAATTACTCGATCTATCATCTCCACTACACCAACCCCATTTGCAAATCAATTTCTGTATCTAATATTGTTCATCATCTAACACATTCAAAAATGAACACTAACTTATTGATCAATTGTACATTTGTAGCTTCTGATTTTCTTGTTTATTGTATCATCGTGTAACAAGTAAGTATTTTTCTTTTTGAAAGACTGTGTTATGGTCATATTTCTATGTCATTTTTTAGTTATCCAATTACCTTCTAAATTACTCGATCTATCATCTCCACTATTCTTTCTTTGTTATAAATTTCTCTATGTGCAAGCATATACCACCATACATATCCTTTTTTTAGAATATTTTTTTCTGTGCTTATTATATTAGACATAACAAAAATTTGTATAATTGAATTTTTTTTTTAAAAAATGATCTGAATTGTAGGCTTCAAGTAATTTATTGTTACATTACATGCGTACATTTTGATAATTTTTTGGGAAGAAATCAGGGTGCTCGTTCTTTTGTTTTACCAGCAACTAATGTGCTATTTATTTTGTGAGCTCTCCAATATTTAACATATTCGGTATTTACCCTCTTGATAAAGTTTCAATAAGTGCTACTAAGATAGGTTCTTTATTTTATTTTTGGGTGATCCTTATATAATGCTGGAAATGTCGAGGCTGCTATATCAATCTGGAGACAATTATGTGTTCGTATTTTTTCCAGGTGAATCTTATGTCTATTAAAATTGTTATTGATCTGCCTCTAAGAACCAAAGGGGGCATTCCATTAAAATAATCCATTTTCCATGCTTAACTTAATCATGATGTTATTCTTTTTTCCTCTATTTTGTTAAGGCAGGGTATATTGGTATGATGGTTGACTCTTTGAATAACTCATCCGATTATCTCTTTTTGGATTCGACTATCATTAACTTCACTCTTAATTCCCTTTCTCAAGTAAACAGGGGAGAGAGGGAGTAGGGTAGAAGGATCAAGAGAAATGATTATGACGAGGCTGGACTCAAAGGGGTAAGTAAACTGTAGAAATTAGTTTGTTATGCTACATTATGTAATTATCATACAGTACGGTTAATGGTACAAGAAAATTGATGTACCAACTTTGATTTGATCTACCTAAGATATTTAAGAAATTTAGATAGCCTATGTAGTAAAATTTGCATGCAGGGACAAGACACTATTACTTGGTTTGTACCATCTGTGCACATAATTTTTTGAAGATTTGTATTTGCCCTTCCCTAAAGTTTCACATATATGATTTCTACTCTCACATCAATCATACCATCATCACTAAGTTTATGCAATTTTAGCTTTATATTTTTTCATTTGCTATTTTGTCGTTTTTTTCTTATTTCTTTGTTGATATCCTTCGGCAACAAACGACTATGCATAGCATACACCACATGGAAAAACCGACTACGCAAAAAATTCACCACATGAAAATATAAAATGTTAGGCCGGTGTTGGAAAGGGTATTTTCAGAAGTGACAACGTGCCTGAGAAAGTTGTCGTTTAAGATTGTATATTGCTTCCATGGACAATCTATTGGTACAAACACTCGAGAATTCAAAATGAAATTTCTTTTGTTGATTACTGATGTGTATCCATTTGTTGTGGTAACAGATTTCTTTGGTGCTCTGAGTGCACGAATATATGATGATGAAGTGAGGAAATGGGTTTTACGCACTGGGATTGAAGCCATCAAGGAAAAACTTTGGAACTGTAGAGAGGGACCCCCAACTTTTGACCAGCAAAAATTACCCTTGAGAAGCTCTTTGGGTATGGTAACATGCTTGTCCAAGAGCAACAGAATGTTATGAGAGTCCAGTTGGCTGAATCCTATCTTAAAAGAGGCAACTCTCGAAAATGCTTACATGGCTGCCATCAACATTGGAAATTACTAAGAACCTTCACCAATCTCAAAGTCTACACATGAGGTTGGCACCTTTTCTTCTCAAAAGCTTTAATAATAAAATTTAAATTCACAGAAAAAAATTCACTAAATATTTTTTCATTATTGTATGGATGCAGGGGCGTGACATGATAATCGTCATATTGCTTGAAGTCTCTAATGATTCAACTTCAAGGGGTGATGTATTTCATTTCTACAACTTTTTTGAGGCAATTTGTAAGGGTAGCTATAGAAGGTGACGGAACTGTTAAATATTGTGTAAATCAATTGTGTTCAGATATAAGGGAATACAAACTCCAAATAATATTTTGTTTTCAGTTTTTGTCATTATATTCTTCTGTAATTAGCTTCTTGAATTGAATTTTATTGGTAGAGGATATGTTTTAAGCAGCATTTTCAGTTCTATAGAATGAATGTAAAAAATCATTTATGAGAAGTTATAGTGGAATTGTTTACTCTTTAGTTAGAACAATAATTTAATTTGTTTGTTGCGCCCGTGCTCTAGCACGGGCTATGCCCATCTAGTAAAACTAGACATGGTCGTTCCATAAAAGCACTTTTTGAACCAACACTATTGGTGGGAAGTGAAAAAATTCAAATGTTAAGTTTTTCTCTACCTTTTAGACTATGTATATAATCCTTCTCTAAGTTTTTTATTTCACCAAATCCCCATTTCTCTCTTTCATTTTCTTTCTCTATTATTATTTTTGCTCTCTTTCAATGACCAACTCTCATGCTAAGAATGTCCCCCCTCCTCCTCCTCCCCCTCCCCAATCTCCCCCTCCATCTTCCCCTGCCCCTTCCCATCATTGTGTTCGCGAGAAGGCTACACCAACTGCTGACACTGAGATCTTAGGGGTTTATGGGAGTAGCGCCTCCATCCACTCGGTCAATGCTCCTCCTAGAACGAGGGGAAACATGTTGAATGCTGGGGAAGGAACATTTGATGTTCGGGACAAAAGGTCCAATGTTGACACTTTTAGCTGCTGCTGCTCCAAAAGCTTCAACATTGGGCCTTTTGGCCCGAACCGTAGATGTTCCTTCCCCAGCATTCAGCATGCTTCCCCTTTTCTAGGAGGACCATTGACTGAGTGGATGGGGGAGCTACTCCCATAAACCCCTAAGATCTCAGTGTCAGCAGTTGGTGTAGCCTCCTTGCGAACACAAGGAGGGGACGGTGTAGGGGAAGATGGAGGGGGAGGAGGAGGAGGGGGGACATTCTTAGCAAGAGAGTTGGCCTTTGCGAGAGAGAAAACAACAATAATAGAGAAACCAAATGAAAGAGAGAAATGGGGATTTGGTGAAATAAAAGACTTAGAGAAGGATTATATATATATAGTGTGAAAGGTAGAGAAAAACTTAACATTTGAATTTTTTCACTTTCCACCAATAGTGTTGGTTCACAAAGGGCTTTTATGGTATGACCATGTCTAGTTTTATGTATATATGTTGACCATATATTTAATTTATTTTCTCATAAGATTTGTTTAATTTAAATTCTTACTTCCTAATTAAAACTTTATGTTTTCTTTGAAAAGGTTGAAGTGTGTGACAATGCCATTTAAAATTATGTTTGACTGATTAATTAGCACATATTTTTAATTAATTACTTAATAATGTTTTCAACTCGCACATTTCTCACATGTGGCCTGATTCATTTTGGAGATAGAAAGATTTCAACATAGTTATAATCTCCGTTGTCTCTAATACCATGTAGAAAAGTTTGGGTGCTTTCAGTCTTCTCCCCCCTTCTAGGAAGGCAAAGGGTTAGGAGTGAATTATTCATAACCTTAATCTAAACTCATGATAGAAAGTACTGGAATTAGCACAAATATATTGGTGAGAAGTGGTTTAGGCAGAAAATTCGTGAAGGGAGTCCAAAATAAAGACAACATAGAAAACAAAGGTGGCCATGGGGAATTAAACCTCAATGGCAAACAAACTTCTTCACACTATTGCCACTAAGCTACCACTCTATATATAATAAATTATTTCATTTTTCATTTAATTAACCGTTTTACAGCAGACTACATTAAACAAAATATACAAAACATAGATTGTCACGCCCCGAACCTACACCTTAGGGGTGGCCAGCACTCGAAGACCATTGCTGGCCCCAAGCGAACCCTTGGCCTGGCTTACTAAACTAAACGGAAAACTTAACTCAATAGAATAACTCCTTGCAATGAAAGGTCATAAAACAACCCAACTGATAAAATCTTGGCCAAAAAGGCAACTCGAGTCTCAAAATAGAATATTTATATATACATAGATGAGAGACTCAATACTAAATGACTGACTGACAGTCTATGAAGCCTCTACAACACTGATATGGATGTTGGGACAGACCCCGCAACATCTTAATAAAGCAAAACTAGGGACACAAAATAACAAAGTCCTCCGGAATGCAAAGAGGCTCACCACTGACTCTGGAGTACTCAGCTGGATCAAAAGCGTGTTGGATGCTGATCCTGGGTATCTGCGTCTGCATCATCATAAGATGCAGGCCAACTGGCATCAGTACATTGAATTCACGAGTAAGCGAGCTGGAAAGCTAAATAACAACGTAAGCTTGAAAGGAGTACAAAGGAACTCTTACCTTGGCTCTGTTCGACTCATGAATAACTGAACTCAATATAAGGCAATAAAACACATACAATATATTTAAAGCTTGTAAAATAGTGTAAACAACTTAGTTTGTTAAGGATAGAGCAATAACAAACTCAACTTTACTTATATAAAAGTAATATATATAACATTAGTGGGAGATTCTTTAACCGACAACCACCACTATAAGCCCTAGTGATGATACAACGTTTTACCTCATGTTGTCCAAGGACCATACTATACCTTGTTGTGATATAGGACCTTGCTTTACTTAATGGATCCACTAGCTTAACTTACGTGATCATCTAAAAAGAATGACCCGTCAAGTCCCATGTTGGCTACATGTTTCTTATGGAGGGTTGAGTTAATATGAACTCACGTCCCCAATTCGGTGCCCAATATTACTCCCAACAATACTTTGGCTCATAAGTGTTTTAAACACATCTTTCTTTAGTTTGAGATAATTGCTCCAAGTTTAGCCCAAAGGCTCTCTTGGAAAAACATAGTTCCTTTCTTACTCAAATGTAAAAACATTTATAAACTTCTTTGGGAATACTCAGTTCCCTTATAACTTTTGAGAAAATGAAGTAAACTTTATACTCTTTACTTAACTTGAAACTTGAGCCTTAAAACGAAGTTAAAACTTTCAATAAAGACTCTTGAAAAAAACTTTAAAGACTTGCTTTGACTTACTTCTTAACTTCTAAGCTTAACTCTAACTTCACTTGACTTTGATCCTAATTTTCCTCGAATTGGATTCAGATTCAAGGGTAATAATCTCATGTTTATGAATGAGTTCGGGATGTCTAGATGTACCTTAGAGTGTTGGAAACAACTAGAAAACATAGGTACATTACCAAGGAACATGCATGAAAAAGAGGAGAAGAAATAAGGAGAACTGGCATCCTTGGCGCTATGAGAGGCGTGGGGCGCCAACCCTCAAAATCCAGAAGGCTTGCTGGGCGCACTGCATGGCGTGCCGCCCCAAGGGAGGAACTTCAGAGTACCTTTAAGGGTGCGCGGGCTGGGTGGCGCGCCATGCAGGGTGCCCAGCAAGCCCTTCTAAAATTTGAGAACTGGCGCCCTGCGCTTCTCAGAGCGCCAAGGAAGACAGTCTTCCTAATTCCTGCCCCACTTTTTCATACATGTTCCTTGGTAATGTACCTATGTTTTCTAGTTGTTTTCAACACCCTAAGGTACATCTAGACATCACGAATGCATCCATAAACATGAGATCATTACCCTTGAATCCATCATCCAATTCGAGGAAAATTAGGATCAAAGTTAAGTGAAGTTAGAGTCAGGCTTAGAAGTTAAGAAGTAAGTCAAAGCAAGTCTTTAAAGTTTTTTTCAAGAATCTTTATTAAACGTTTTAACTTCGTTTTAAGGCTCAAGTTTCAAGTTAAGCCAAGAGTATAAGAGTTGAGTTCATTTCTCAAAAGTTATTAGGGAACTAAATATTCCCAAAGAAGTTTATAAATGATTTTTACATTTGAGTAAGAAAGGAACTATATTTTTCCAAGAGAGCCTTTGGGCTAAGCTTTGAGCAATTATCTCAAACTAAAGAAAGATGTGTTTAAAACACTTATGAGCTAAAGTATTTTGGGAGTAGTATTGAGCACTGAATTTGGGATGTGAGTTCATATTAACTTAACTCTCCATAAGAACCATGTAGCCAAACATGGGACATAATGGGTCATTCTTTTTTAGATGCTCACGTAAGATTAAACTAGTGGATCCACTAAGTTAAGTAAGGTCCTATACCACGGCAAGGTATAGGATGGTCCTTGGGCAACATGAGGTAAAACGTTGTATCATCACTAGGGCTCATAGTGGTGGTTGTCGGTTAAAGAATCTCCTACTAAAGTTATATTACTTTTATATAAGTAAAGTTGAGTTGTTATTGTTTTATCCTGAACGAACTAAGTTTTTTACATTTTTTACAAGCTTTATATATATTGCATGTGTCTTATTGCTTTATATTGAGTTCATTTATTCATGAGTTGAACAGAGCCAAGGTAAGAGTTCATTTGTACTCCTTTCAAGCTTAAGTATTGTTTAGCTTTCCAGCTCGCATACTCGTACATTAAATGTACTCATGCCAGTTAGCCTGCATCTTATGACGATGCAGACACAGGTTCCCCGAATCAGCATGCAACACGCCGTTGATCTAGCTGAGCACTCCAGAGTCAATGGTGAGCATCCTTGCCTTCCGGAGGACTTTGTTATTTTGTGTTCCTACTTTTGTTTTATTAAGATGTTGCGGGGTCTGTCCCAACATCCATCTCAGTGTTATAGAGTCTTCATAGACAGTCAATCAGTTAGTATTGAGTCTCTCATCTATGTATATATAGATATATTCTACTTTGAGACACGAGTTGCCTTTTTGGCCAAAATTCATTAGTTGGGTTGTTTTATGACCTTTCATTACATTGAGTTATTTTGTTGAGTTAGGTATCCACTGAGTTAAGAAACCCAGGCCAAGGGTTCGGTTGGGGTCAGTGATGGCCTCCGAGTGCCGATCCCGCCCAGGGTGTAGGCTCAGGGAGTCACAAACTTAGTATTAGAGCACAGAGTTCAAGAGTCCTATGGAGTCTATGAAGCCATGTTTGTAGAGTCCTAGTTATCGGTGTGAAGCGCGCCACATCTATAATTAGGAGGCCGCAAAGGGGAGCTCGACATGAAGGAGCTAACACTTCAAGGATTCGTGAGTTCTTGGGGATAAATCCTTCGAGTTTCATGGGTTCGAGTACTACTGAGGATCTAGCAAACTTCATTAAGGAGTTGAAGAAGATTTTTGATGTGATGCATGTGGCAGATACTGAGCGAGTTGAAGTAGCTACGTATCAATTGAAGGATGTTGCTAGAACTTGGTTCGACCAGTGGAAACAGGGCAGAGCTGATAATGCACCTCCTGCGAGTTGCGCCTATTTTCAGGAAGCTTTCTTGGGGAGTTTCTTTCCTCTAGAGTTGAAAGAGGCCAAGGTAAGTTAATTCCTCACACTTAAGCAGGACTCTATGAGTGTTCATGAGTACGGATTGAAGTTCACCCAACTATCCCGTTATGCTCTGGAGATGGTGCGGACATGAGGAGTAGAATGATCTTGTTTGTTGCTGGGCTGTCTCGTCTGTCGAGTAAGGAAGGTAGGGCAACAATTCTTATTGCGGACATGGACATATCAAGGTTGATGGTTTATGTGCAGCAGGTTGAGGAAGAGAAGCTGAGGGACAGGGAAGAGTTCAGAAATAAGAAAGCTAAGACCGGAAATAATTCCGGACAGTAGAGAGGTAATGCGAACCATTCGTCCTTTCAACAAATGCAAAAGGGACTTGCTCCATCATCTTCTAGAGCACCTGCACCCAGATACAGAGGCGAACAAAATGGCCAGAATTCGAAGGACTTCAAGGCTAGCCCAGCAAAGTCTTCAGGTAGTGTGGCGCAAGGAGGTATTTTGATTTTTGCATGTGCTTGGTATGGTAGAACCCACCCAGGGAAATGTCTTGATGGTCAGACAGGTTGTTTTAAGTGTGGTCAAGAGGGTCACTTCATGAAGAAGTGCCCTAAGAACAGGCAACGTAGTGAAAATCTGAGCTATAGGGCCCAATCTTCATCAGTTGCTCCCAAGACAGAATGGCACCTAAAGGAGCTACTTCTAGTACTAGCGGAGGAGCAAACCACCTCTATGCAATAACCAGTCGCCATGAGCAAGAGGATTCACCAAATATTGTCATTGGTATGATAAAAGTTTTTGCTTTTGATGTGTATGCTTTTCTAGACCCAGGAGCAAGTTTATCTTTTGTAACTCCTTATGTTGCAAATAAGTTAGATGCTATTCCAGAAAGACTTTGTGAACCCTTTTGTGTTTCTACACCTGTTGGGGAGTCTATTATAGCAGAAAGAGTCTATCGTTATTGTCCCATTTCCATCAATCACAAGGGCATCATGGCTGATTTGGTTGAGTTAGACATGGTAGATTTTTATGTTAATGTAGGTATGGACTGGCTTCATGCCTGTTATACATCATTAGATTATAGAACTCGAGTGGTTAAGTTTTAGTTTCCGAATGAGCCAGTCATAGAATGGAGTAGTTGTTCAGCAGTGCCTAAGGGTCATTTTATTTCATACCTTAAGGAAAGAAAGTTAGTTTCGAAGGGTTGTATCTATCACTTAGTTCGAGTTAATGACTCTAGTGTCGAGATACCTCATTTTTAGTCAGTTCCTATAGTAAGAGAGTTTCCAAAAGTTTTTCCAGATGACTTACCCAAAATTCCTCCTGAGAGAGAAATAGATTTCGGCATAGACCTCCTTCCAGATACTCGTCCTATCTCTATTCCTCCATACAAAATGGCACCAGCAGAGTTGAAAGAGTTGAAAGAGCAGTTGAAAGATCTCCTAGATAAATGTTTCATTCGACCAAGTTTCTCACCTTGGGATGCTCCGGTATTGTTTGTGAGAAAGAAAGATGATTCCCTTAGGATGTGTATAGACTACCGCCAGTTGAACAAGGTTACCATCAAGAATAAGTACCCTCTTCCGATGATTGATGATCTTTTTTATCAGCTTCAGGGTGCCACTTGTTTTTCGAAAATTGACCTTAGATCGGGCTATCATCAATTAAGAGTAAGGGAATGTGATATTCCAAAGACAGCTTTAAGAACTAGATACGGTCATTATGAGTTTTTGGTCATGTCCTTTGGTTTGACCAATGCACCAGCAGCATTCATGGACCTTATGAATAGATTCTTCAAACCTTATTTAGATATCTTTGTTATCGTCTTCATTGATGACATACTACTCTATTCAAGAAATGAAGAAGATCATGCTAGTCATCTCAGAATAGTTCTTCAGACTTTGAAAGAGAAGGAGTTGTATGCTAAATTCTCTAAGTGTGATTTTTTCTTGAGTCTGTGGCATTCCATGACTTAGAGTTGGCTGCTGTAGTTTTCGCTTTGAAGATATGGTGTCATTACTTGTATGGTGTGCATGTTGATATATTTACTAATCACAAGAGTCTTCAATATGTGGTCACTCAGAAGGAGCTTAATCTCAGACAGAGGAGGTGGTTAGAATTACTCAAGGATTATGACCTGAGTATTCTTTACCACCCAGGTAAAGCTAACGTTGTTGTTGATACTTTAAGCAGGTTGTATATGGGTAGCACCACCCATATTGGAGTCGAACATATAGATTCCACTTAAGGAGGAATAGAAGTGACGAGCGGGGCCTAGTCATCACTAATGTCATAAGTGAAAGAGAAACAAGACCAAGATCCCATTTTGCTTGAGTTGAAGGCAAATGTTCAAAAGCAAAAAAGTATTAGCTTTTGAACAAGGGGGAGATGGTGTATTGAGATTTCAAGGTAGATTGTGTGTACCTATGGTGGATGGACTCCAAGAGAAGATTATGGATGAAGCTCATAGCTCCAGATATTCCATTCATCCGGGTTCCACAAAGAT
>JAJOOE010023330.1:0-10589 GCA_036250405.1 Solanum raphanifolium | reverse complement strand
TGATTAATTAGTTCTAAAATCGATTGTATAATTTATTATTGTCTTGAAGTTTTAATCTAAAAATGAGTGGTTGCAAATATTGATTGAACTCTCAAACACTATTTTGGTATGAGAAAGTAAAATGGAGTTGGGTTAGACTCAATAGTGAGGACTTGCTGAAATTATTCTATTTTTTGTATTAGGAATGACATAATCCGAGTAATTTCTCATTTAATGATATGATCTAGGGATAGTCTCTATACTTAAGCAATATTTAGTGTTTTATTATTAAGGGTGTTGGAGTTTGAGAGGATCCAAAGAATATACGTTTGATAATTCAAGAGACTATTGACACACACACATGCATACGCACACGCACACGCACACATGCACATGCGCGCACACACACGCACACACATGCACACACTTGCACACGCACACACACGTGTGCACACACACGCACACGTGTGCACACACACGCACACGTGTGCACACAAACGCATACACACACACAACAACCCAAAATATATGTTTTCTTTCGTAACTTGCACCTTGTCCTATTATTTTTATAATTCAAGCCCTAATCTCCTTATTTCTTTGCAAAATAATTTAATTATTTTGTTTATAATTTTTGTATAAGAGCAATGTTAAAATAATAATAACAATTTTTTTTGTATGCAAACATTCCTTGATAATGACAAGTTTGATTGATTTGAAGCTTAAAATCACTAAAGCACACGGGTGAAGGAACCAACGTCATGCTTGACGTATCACTGGCTAAACTCCGACCTGACTGGGGCAAAACTATCTAAGCACCGATGATTAATTGACACTTAAAAATTCCTAATCGGAATTTTGCCAACCCTAACACATATGCCTCTAAGAGAAGTAAGGGCTGAAGCGATGATGGATTAGAGCTGCACAATTGTGGATCAACATTCCACCGATCTAGTGCAAGTCGAGTAACAAATGTTGGAGGACAAAAACGTACTTAGTTGATAAAGTACTTTCTTTGGAAGGTTCCAAGGATAGAATAGTAATTTATGTTATTATGTACCTTTATCTTCTTCCTAATGGGGAATAGTATAGAAGAGCACTTTTGAGTAGTGATAGAAATTAGCTAAGAACTTCTCGTGCTTGTAGAGGAAGACAACTCATATTTGCTCCATTCTAAGCTTGATTTTAAAATTTTGTTGATCAAATTAGCTTGAGATGGAGATTTTTAATCTTAGTATTCTCTTTTTCTTCTATTATGACTAGCTAAATGTGTATGCAAGTTGTTGGTGTGCAACTAAATGGGTGTTGATTAATTAGTTCTTAAATCGATTGTATAATTTATTATTGTCTTGAAGTTTTAATCTAAAAATGAGTGGTTGCAAATATTGATTGAACTCTCAAACACTATTTTGGTATGAGAAAGTAAAACGGAGTTAGGTTAGACTCAATAGTGAGGACTTTCTGAAATTATTCTATTTTTTGTATTAGGAATGACATAATCCGAGTAATTTCTCATTTAATGATATGATCTAGGTATAGTCTCTATACTCAAGCAATATTTAGTGTTTTATTATTAAGGGTGTTGGAGTTTGAGAGGATCCAAAGAATATACGTTTGATAATTCAAGAGACTATTGACACACACACATGCATACGCACTCGCACACGTACACATGCGCACACAAACACGCACACACATGCACACGCACACGCACACGTGTGCACACACACGCATACACACACACAACAACCCAAAATATATGTTTTCTTTCGTAACTTGCACCTTGTCCTATCATTTTTATAATTCAAGCCCTAATCTCCTTATTTCTTTGCAAAATAATTTAATTATTATGTTTATAATTTTTGTATAAGAGCAATGTTAAAATAATAATAAGAATAACAGTGTCACGCCCCAAGCCTACACCCCGGACGTGGCTGACATTCGGGAACCAATGTTGGTCCCAAGAGAACCCTTGGCCTGGCTTACTTAGTCAACGGAAGACTTAAACTTCATAAATAACCTCAAATAAAGAACTTATGAAAAATCTTAGAATGTCTTTAAAGAAAGCATTCAAACTAGCCAAAATGGCTACTCAAGTCTCATAGCAAAACATCTGAAATACGAAGTTAAAAGACTTATAACTAACTGTATGACTATCTATGAAGCCTCTAAAACAACTAAGATAGATGTTGGGACAAACCCCACAACATCCTAATGAACTGATAATAAAACTGAAAGCAATAAAACAGAGTCTCCGGAATGCAAGGAGGCTCATCAACTGACTCTGGGATGCTTAACTGGATCAACGGTGCGCTAGATGTCGATCATAGTTACCTATATCTATATCATAAGACGATGCCGGCCAACTAGCATCAGTACATTGAATGTACGAGTATACGAGTAGGAATGCTAAACACAACAAAGGCTTGAAAGGAATCTGAAGAACTTAACTGGCACAACTCAACTCAACATAACTAATCTAATTTAAATATAAAGCAATTTAAAACAAGTGCAATATAAAGAAAAGTTATTTAAAAACATGATGTCAACTCTGTGTGTATGCAAGGATACAACATAATCTCTTAAATGTATGTAAAAATACAAATAACTATGTATATAAGAATACAATAACTTATGTGGGAGTTTTCTAACTGACAACCATCACGTAAGAGCTATTGTGATGATACAACATTTTGCCTCACGCTGCCATGGGCGTCATATACCTTGCCATGAGTATAGAACCTGAACTACTAAGTGGATCCACTAGTCTATGCTAAAAAGCACTAAATGAATCATCTAAAAGTATGACCCTTTTCTACCCATGGTGGCTACATGGTTTATGGGGGCTGTGAGTTGTCTGAACTCTCCCCCATATCAGTGCTCAATACTACTCCCAAAAATATAATATTAGCTCTTATGTTTAAAAACATACTTCTTCTCTAATTTGAGATTAGGGCTCAAAAACTTAGCTCAAAGGCTATCTTGAAAATCAAAGTTTTCCCTTTTGTTTCATTTAGAAAGCGATTACTCTTTTCTGAAAACTACCCCGAAGGCTCTTTGGAAATCGAAGTTTCCTTTCTTGTTTAAATGTGAAAATATTTTAAACCCTTTGGGAATACATAGTTCCCATATACTTTTGAAGAAATGAACTTCAAGCTTTACTCTTTACTCTTTACTCAACTTGAACTTTAAGTCTTAAAACAAAGTTAAAAGCATTTGCAAAAGACTTCTTAAAAAGACTCAAAGAGCTTCCTAGAATTGGCTCTTAACTTTCCTTGAATTTGAAGTTATAGATTCAAGGTTGTAAATCATGTTTCTAGATGATTTCTAGATGTTTAGAAGTCATTTAGAGTAGTTAATAGGAAGTGTTAATACAGTTTAGAAAGGCTTAAACAGACTAAATGACAAAAAGGGGTGAAAACGATGATCCGGGCACATCCGAGGCACACCGCGCCAGGCGCCAACTTTCTGGGGCTCACTTTGGGCACATTGCAGGCGCAGCGCCCCAGCCTCCTGGCGCGACGCACCTGGCCCTCCCCTGGTGTGTCTGACTAGTTTTTCAACTAGTTTTCTGATCATAACCATTTTAAATCGATTCCTTTTTGTCAATACTTTCTTAGATTCAGATACCTAACACATGTACACTAGAATCTAACTCGAAACAACTCTTAACATCGCTAAAACGTCTCAAGAAAACGCTTCAATCACATGTAAGTTCAAGAATGAAAACAATTCAAGAACACAACTCAAGAACATCAAATTCTAACTCTTTTAGGACAAAAATCGCTGAATTAAACATGATTGGCAAGTGGGTGAATGGACCCAACGCTATGTGATCTCACATACCTTGTAGGGATCAGCCCCGACGAAATCCACAAGCTAATCTCGACGAATCTTGAGCAAATCTTGAACGTTCTTCTCCTTTCTCGTATTTTCTCCTTTCTCCAAGCCGTAGTGTGAAATTCACTTTTCTAAAACTGACTAAAATCTGACTTTACCCCGATTAAACTCCTAAAAATGAATTAATTAAGTTGGGTAAGGAAAAGACCAAACTACCCTTCCAAAATCCGGATTGGACTTTCCTTATTCGAACAACTTAATTTCCGAAGGGCATAACTTACTCATATGAACTCGGAATTGTACAAACTTTGCGGCGTTCGAAAGATAATTCCAAGAGCTTTCCAACCATATTTGGAAGTACACCTAAATCATCCTCAGCTAGGAGGTATGGACGTTTGAAGTTGACCAAAACTCAACTTTTCTTAACTTAAACAAATTTCCAGATTTCCATTCTTTCGAAAAATGACTATTTCCAATTATTAGCTTCTTCCTAGTTACTTCAAATTGTGAGATGTTACAATATATCC
Organism: Solanum raphanifolium; assembly: GCA_036250405.1. Classification (NCBI taxonomy): domain Eukaryota; kingdom Viridiplantae; phylum Streptophyta; class Magnoliopsida; order Solanales; family Solanaceae; genus Solanum; species Solanum raphanifolium. The sequence continues at coordinate 6,246 of JAJOOE010023330.1, read as the reverse complement.
CCCTTGGGAATATTCATCCTCGAATGAGATTACTCTTACTAGGCTAAGGGTGGTAACATCAAGTTCAAACACCCAACAAGCAAATGCAAACAAACAACATGCTCACTCAAAATTTAAAGAGTACTAAGAAGAAAATTAGTACCTTGGTCTGCACTTTCTCCGGATTCGAAGAGATGTGAATATATCTTCTTCATATCCTCCTGAGCTTCTCAAGTAGCTTCCTCAACAAATTGGTTCCTTCAAAGGACTTTGACTGATGCTACCTCTTTTGTTCTCAACTTGCGAACTTGGCGATCTAGAATCTGAATAGGAATCTCCTAATAAGATAAGCTATCGTTGATCCCAATATTTTCAGTTGGTATGATCAATGAAGGATCATCCATGCACTTCTTCAACATGGAGATGTGAAATACCGGATGAACTGCTACTAACTCTTGTGGTAGCTCTAACTCATAAGCTACTTTGCCAACCCTCTTGGATATTCTGTAAGGGACAATATTAAAGGGACTAAGCTTTCCCTTCTTACCAAATCTCATAACACCCCTCATGGGTGAAACTTTCCAGTAGACCCAATCATCCACTTTGAACTCTAACTCCCTTCTCCTAACATCGGTGTAGGATTTCTGACGATCTGCGCTATTTTTAACCTCTCTTGAATCACTTCCACTTTCTCCATAGCTTGATGAACCAAGTCTGGTCCTATCAACCCAGCTTCACCAACTTCACACCATCCAATAGGAGATCTGCATCTTCTCTTATAAAGAGCCTCATAAGGAGCCATCTGGACGCTGGAGTGGTAACTATTGTTGTAAGAAAATTTGATAAGGGGTAGGTGATCATCCCAATTACCTTTGAAATCAATCATACAAGCCCTCAACATATCTTCCAAGGTCTGAATAGTGCGCTTTGCTTGCCCATCTATCTGAGAATGAAATGCAGTACTTAAGTTCACCTTTGAACCCAAGCCTTTTTGGAATAACTTCCAAAACTGTGCAGTAAATTGTGCACCTTTATCTAATATAATCGAAACAGGGACTCCATGAAGTCTTACCACCTCCTGAATATATAATCTGGCATAATCCTCTGCTGAATGGGTAGTCTTTGCCGGAAAAAAATGGGCTGATTTGGTCATTCGATCCACAATCACCCAAATAGAATCATGCTACCTGCGATACCTTGGTAAACATGTGATGAAGTACATATTAATCATCTCTCATTGCATTCCGGAAGTTCTATATTCTGAGCCAAACCACCGAGCCTTTGATGCTCTACTTTAACTTGTTGGCAATTTGGACACTTAGCAACAAATTCTGCAATGCCCTTCTTCATACTATTCCACCAGTACACCTCTCTCAAGTCACTATATATCTTTGTGGAACCCGTATGAATGGAATATCTGGAGCTATGAGCTTACTCCATGATCCTCTCTTGGAGTCCATCCACCATTGGTACACACAATCTACCTTGATATCCCAATACACCATCTCCCCCTTGTTCAAAAGCTAATACTTTTTGCTTATGAACATTTGCCTTTAACTCAAGAAAAATGGGATCTTAGTCTTGCTTTTCTTTCACTTCTGACACTAATGATGATTCAGCCACATTCATCACCACTACTCCTCCTTCTGTGGTATCCATTAGTCGGACTCCTAATTGTGCAAGTCTATGCACATCTTTCGCTAACTCTCTCTTTTCTTCCTCAACATGGGTGGTACTACCCATAGACAACCTGCATAAAGCATCAGCAACAACGTTAGCCTTACCTGGGTGATAAAGAATACTCATGTCATAATCCTTGAGTAACTCTAACCACCTCCTTTGTCTGAGATTAAGCTCTTTCTGAGTGAACACTTATTGAAGGCTCTTGTGATCAGTGAATACATCAACATGAACACCATACAAATAGTGACACCATATCTTCAAAGCAAATACTGCGGCAGCCAACTCTAAGTCATGGGTTGGATAGTTCTTCTCATGAACTTTCAATTGTTTAGAGGCATACGCTATAACTTTGCCATTCTGCATTAACACACAACCCAAACCACTTTGCCATTCTGTATTAACACACAACCCAAACCAACTCTAGATGTATCACAATACACCACAAAACCTTGAGTACCTTTTGGTAAGGTCAAAATTGGGCCAGTAGTCAACCTCTTTTTCAATTTCTGAAAGCTTTTCTCACAAGCTTCAAACCATTGAAATTTAATTGTCTTCTGAGTTAACTTGGTCAAAGGGGATGAAATGGATGAGAACCCCTCTACAAAACTTCTATAATAGCCAGCGAAACCCAAGAAACTCCTAATATTAGTTGGAGATGTGGGTCTAGGCCAATTCTGCACTACCTCAATTTTCTGAGTATCAACTTTAATTCCCTCTCCAGACACAATAAGGCCTAAGAATGTCACATACTCAAGACAAAACTCACATTTAGAGAACTTAGCATATAACTCCTTATCTTTCAAAGTCTGAAGAACTATTCTGAGATGACTAGCATGATCTTCTTCATTCCTTGAATAGATTAGTATGTCATCAATAAAGACGATAACAAACATATTGAAATAAGGTTTGAACACTCTATTCATAAGGTCCATGAACGCTGCAGGTGTATTGGTTAAATCGAACGACATGACCAAGAACTCATATTGACCATAACGGGTCCTGAAAGCTGTTTTTGGAATATCGCATTCCCTTACTCTTAACTGATGGTAACTTGATCTGAGGTCGATTTTTGAAAAACAAGAAGAACCCTGAAGCTGATCGAAAAGATCATCAATCCTTGGAAGAGGATACTTGTTCTTAATGGTAATCTTGTTCAACTGACGGTAATCTATACACATCCTAAGGGAACCATCTTTCTTTCTCACAAACAAAATTGGAGCGCCCCAAGGTGAGACACTTGGTCGAATAAAGCCCTTATCTAATAGATCCTTTAACTGCTCTTTAAGCTCTTTCAACTCTGCTGGTGCCATTTTAAATGAAGGAATAAATATAAGACGAGTATATGGAAGAAGATCTATATCGAAATCTATCTCTCTCTCAGGAGGGACTCCGGGAAGATCATCAAAAAAGACTTCTGGAAACTCTTTTACTACTGGAACTGACTGAATATGAGGTACCTCAACACTTGAGTCATTAACTCGGACCAAGTGATAGACACACCCCTTGGAAACTAACTTCCTTGCCTTAAGGTACGAAATGAAACGAACCTTAGGCACTGTTGAACTGCTTTTCCACTCTAAGACTGGCTCATTTGGAAACTGTAACTTGACAACTCGAGTTCTACAATTAACTGAGGCATAACAGGCATGGAGCTAGTCCATACCAAGAATGACATCAAAATCTACCATGTCTAACTCAATTAAATCAGCCATAGTACTCTTGTGATTGACGGAAATGGGACAATCACGATAAACTCTCTTTGCTAGAATGGACTCACCAACAGGTGTAGAAACACTGAATGGTTCACTAAGTTGCTCAGGAATAACATCAAAATTCATAGCAACATAGCGAGTTACAAAGGATAAACTAGCTCCTGGATCTAGCAAAGCATAAACAATAAAGTGAAAGACTTGGATCATACCAGTGACAACATCTGGCGAATCCTCTTGCTCTTGGCGACTGTTGATAGCATATAAGCGGTTGTTCCTCCACCAGTACCAGAAGTATCCCCTTTAGGTGCAGCTTTGTCTGGTGGAACAACTAAAGATGACTGGGCTCTATTGCCACCATTACCATTACCTTGCCTATTCTTTGGACACTCTCGCATGAAATGCCCATTCTGACCACACTTGAAACAACTAGTGGATCCCTCACGACAAGTACCTGAGTGGTTCCTACCACACTTGGCGCATGCAGGAGGCTTACTACCCCCTTGCACCACACTACCCTGAGAATAGGCAGGTTTAGCTCTGGAATTCTGACTATTGTACTCACCTTTGTCCCTAGGTGCAGGTGCACTAGCAGATGATAGAGCAGGTCCCTTCTGTTTTTGTTGGAAAGATGACCGGTTGGCATTACTCCTCTATTGCTAGGACTCGTTCCCTGTCTTAGCTCGCTTGTTCTTAAACTCTTCCCTATCCCTTAGCTTCTCTTCCTCAACATGCTGCACATATACCATTAACCTCGAGATGTCCATGTCCCCAATAAGCATTGCTTCCCTATCTTCCTTACTCACCAAACGAGACAGCCCAACAACAAATAAGCTCATTCTACTCCTCATGTCCGCAACCATCTCCGGAGCACAATGGGAGAGTTGGGTGAACTTCAACCCATACTCATGAACACTTGGCGACTCTTGTTTAAGGGTAAGAAATTCTCTTACCTTAGCCTCTTTCAGTTCTCGGGGGAAGAAAAACACCAAAAAAGCCTCCTCAAAACAAGTCCAACTCGCAGGTGGTGCATTCTCAGCTCTACCCACTTTCCATTGGTCAAACCAAGTCCTAGCAACATTCTTCAGTTGATATGCATCTAGTTCAACTCGCTCAGTATCGGCAACATGCATGACCTCAAATACCTTCTTCAACTCTTCAATAAAGTTCTCCAGATCCTCAGTAGTGCTTGAACCTGTGAAACTTGGAGGGTTCATCCTCAAGAACTCACGAATCCTTGAAGTGTCAGCCCCTTCTTGCCGAGCTCCTCTTTGCTGCCCAACCTGGTTAGTCACAGCTTGACTCAGCATCCTACTTGATTTTCTGAACTCAGCGTTAGTGACTTCCCCTTAGGTTGCACTCCAGGTGCATTTGGTAACTCTTGCTCCTCAATATTACATCTAGCAAGGCGACCTCTGATAGCTCTTCGGGGAGGCATGATTATCTGAAAGCACGCGCAAACACGAATTAGAAGGAAACTTTTTAGAGATCAAACTCTAACTCACGAAATGATTATGAGAGAAGTGAGAAATTTTCCCAAATATTGCAGCCTCCTAATTATAGATGTGGCGTGCTTCACACCGATAACTAAGACTCTACAGACACAACTTCATAGACTCCCTAGGACTCTTGAACTCTGGGCTCTGATACCAAGTTTGTCATACCCCGAGCCTACACCCCGGACGTGGCTGGCACTCGAGAACCATTGCTGGTCCCAAGAGAACCCTTGGCCTGGCTTACTTACTCAGCGGAAGACTTAAACTTCATAAATAACCTCAAATAAAGAACTTATGAAAAATCTTAGAATGTCTTTAAAGAAAGCATTCAAATTAGCTGAAATGGCTACTCAAGCTTTATAGCAAAACATCTGAAATACAAAGCTAAAAACTCATAACTAACTGTCTGATTATCTATGAAGCCTCTAAAAAAGCTGAGATGGATGTTGGGACAGACCCCACAACATCCTAATGAACTGATAATAAAACTGAAAGCAATAAAGAGGAGTCTCCGGAATGCAAGGAGGATCACCAACTGACTCTGGGATGCTCAATTGGATCAACGGTGCGCTGGATATCGATCTTAGTTACCTGTATTGCATCATAAGACGATGCAGGCCAACTGACATCAATATATTGAATGTACGAGTATGCGAGTTGGAATGCTAAACACAATATAGGCTTAAAACGAATCTGAAGAACTTACCTGGCTCAACTCAACTCAACATAACTGATCTCATATCAATATAAAGCAGTTTAAAACAAGTGCAATATAAAGAAAAGTTATTTAAAAACATGATGTCAACTCTGTGCGTATGCAAGGATACAACATAATCTCTGAAATGTATGTAAAAATACAAATAACTATATATATAAGAATATAATAATTTATGTGGGAGTTTCTCTAACCGACAACCATCACGTAAGAGCTATTGTGATGATCCAACGTTTTGCCTCACGCTGCCAGGGCCGTCCTATACCTTGCCATGAGTATAGAACCTGAACTACTAAGTAGATCCACTAGTTTATGCTAAAAAGCACTAAAGGAATCATCTAAAAAGTATGACCCTTTTTGTAACGACCCATTTGGTCGTTTTGATTACTAGAGCTTCTTATTTCATCAAAATAATTTCCGATAGATTCTAAATGAGTATTTTGGACTATTCATAACTACAATTATGAATTTAGTGGGGTAGTTTTAATAATTATTTTTGTTGGTGGTGAAAGGAGATAACATTAAAATTAACAATGGGTCATTTTTACCACTTTTATAATTAGTCATATAATAATTAGGATAATAATACTCAGTTTTAGAAGAAGAAATTTGAAGAGACGCAAGGTCGTGAAAAAAGAAAAATTGGAAGTGGCGGCTGCAAGTC
>JAJOOE010023328.1:0-11453 GCA_036250405.1 Solanum raphanifolium | reverse complement strand
ACTCACATACCTAGTAGGGATCACCCCCGACGATTTCCACGACGATCTTTGACGGACACTCCTTGATCTCCTCTTCTTCTTCTCTTCTTTCTCTCTTCTTCTCTTCTTCACTCAAGAACCCTAACTCTTACTCTTTTAAAATGGAACAAAAATGATCCACAATCATCCTAACACAACAATATAATCCCAAAAGAAATAGCAAGGAAAAAGACCAAATTGCCCTTAAAAATTTCCAGACGGATTCCCTGTCAACTGCCCAACTTTCAAAGGGCATAACTCGCTCATACGAACTCAAAATCGAGCAAACTCGGTGGCGTTGGAAAGATCATTCCACGAAATTTGAAACCATAACTGGAACTACACCTAAATCATCCTGAGCTAGAAGTTATGACTGTTCAAAGTTGGCCAAAAACTCATATTTTTTCCATACTTAGCCAAATTTCCAGATTTTCAAAATTCTTTCCAAAAATGAAAATTTCCAATTTTAAGCCTCTTCATAATTATTTCAAATCGCCGGATGTTACAGAACACCTCTCTTGTTTATGAAATAGGATGAAATATAATGCTCGCCAGTTAGTCTATTTATCCCAGGTCAACGATGTAGTTAGATAGCTAATTGGAGTAGGAGACGAGAGGTGTGTCCCCCGATTCATATAATTAACCCTATAAACCAATAACTTGACGCCTGATTAATATAATTAACCCTATAAAACAGTAACTTGACAACTGAAATTAGTTCTAAGCCGATAATATGTTACATGAGATTCAATATATGTTTTTGCCTTGGAATTGTCTTTTACTTGCTTGAAACATCATCTTTAAGTCGTTCAATCTTGGTTACTTGTATTTATTGCGAAAGTAATAGTAGTTTACAATCAATCACCAACTCTTGAAAAGGTTACTGTTACTTTTATTTGTAGAATTGAGTGTTTAATATAAATTGATCATAAGTTCCTTGGGAACGATAACTCATTTATTTAAGAATCTATATTACCTGCGCGACCACGTACACCTGCGTGAATATTGGGGAGCAACGTAAATAGTAATTAATTTGTGAAAATAAATGTGACGGTAAATTGTAGGTATGAAGACTGAGAGATAAAGATTGATTATATGTCATGAGATTTTAGTGGGTGAGTGTTTCTTAATTTTATCTAGAAGTCGTAAGTTAGTATAGTATGTGAGAGTTGTATTGATATCCGGGATTCGTAATAAACTAGCTTGAATTTTAGATGAGAGTCGTGGTAAAAAGAATGGCAACATGAGGGTGATGATATTAGTTTTGAGATCTGATCTGGTAGACTTGAAATATGGTAGGAGAGGAATTAAGAAGTGATTACAATGAATATGAGTGGTATAAGTATGGGATTCTAACTTTTAGAGAAGAGTAGTGAAATGTGGCTAAGTCATAAGAGTAATAAGAGCACTAAGAGGTGTGCCCGATATTGCATATAATCATACGAGGTTCCAATTAAGCTAATGATTTTTCATGTATGCCTAGATAGCATATTTGAGTTGTCAATGTGGAGTAGGCTGATGTAAGCATTAATTATTATCCTTAAGAGTTTGGTAGAAAGGATTTCATAGAGTCAATGACGAGCCGCTTAAATAAAGTTCAAAGATCCTCCAATTAGGTTGATATGAACCTAGAAGGATGTTATTAGTAGGCTAAGAAGGAGAAGGTAGATTATTAAGAGTTAAAAGAAATGGACTTATAAGCCAATGAGAAGAGATTAATATAAGCATCTTATAAAAAAGTCCTAGAAGGAGTCTTAGTTCCTGCTTATGGAGAGTTCCATAGCCATGAGATAAGCCCTTACGAGTATTATAGGGAATGTAGACCAGTTTAGAGATGAGGAAATAAGTCCATTGTTTTCAAGTGTCAGTTTTAGGCCTAAGGGGGAGATAATAAGATGAGAAATCAAGTCAAGTATTGAGAATAAGATAGTTATATCTTCTGAAAGAGTTGTAGAGGTACATCAATCCATTCATACTCTAGTATATTCCTCAAATTTCAGTCATTTCAACATCATGATGATGTTTCTTATATCAAAATTATGTTCATGACCTATGCTCATACACTTCAGAGAGATTCATATCTATGCTCAGTTTTCAGAATGAGGGGTAGGTATTTTAGCCCATTGATCTCAATCTTACTCCATAAAGCTATGGATATCAGTCTCATGCTATGAACCTATTCATATAAGCAATCATGTCTCATAGAATGTTCAGCCTCACAAAACCATAAATTGCTCTCAATGGCTAGCAGCATAATGTTATGTCAAGCACATTCTTATATCAGAATTCTCGAATGAATCATGCTTATGATCTTTCGCCCTAAAGTCCTTTCAGTAATCCTTTTTAGTTTTGGAGATTGGTGTTGTTGATAGTAGTCGTGTGATGATGGAGGAGAGGATTGTTATTTCTTATTGTGATAATGATGGTGTGTTTATTCCATCTAACGTTATGAATGTGGAGGAAGAAGGAGATAACGTTTTGCAATGAGTACTAAGTCAGCTTCCTGGTGGTAATGCACGAAAGTTCAGTTGGTAGAGATGATGAGAGGAAGAGAAGTTCTTAGAGAGTGGGTTAGTAGGAGTCTATGGAGTTGTTAAGGTTCTAAGATTGAATGTCGTATTGTTAACATGTAGACAATGTGTGATACATTAGGTGTTTCGTGATATGAGCTCAAGCTTAGTTGATTGTAGCGGTAAGGAGTAGTTCTCTTGGGATGATATTTCCTATAGAGGTATAGAAACTGAATAATATGATTTAGATAAGAATAATCACCTATGTTAAGTACTTTGTGATTCTGAGTTAGACTTGAATATAATAAGAGTAACCTCTTTCCATTCTCATTTGAGCCGTCATTTGAGGATGAATGATCCTAATGGGAAGATATTATAACACCTTCAAAAACTTCTGAGTTAAGACCCGAACTATTCTTCATCCACATGTAAGGTCTTATCAGGTGATTCTGAAATTGACCATGTGTAAAGGTAAATTATTAAGTGTGGGAATGATTCTGGATATCAATTATGGTCACTGGAAACTCCTAGCACAAAGTTGAGTTGAAAGTTTCCTTTCCGATTAAGTTTTGATGTAAGATTTTCTAGGATCAACTTCAAGCGACCATATCTCTTAGAATATAAAGAGTTACATGTCCCATAACCTATCAAATTAAAGGACTTTGAACTATCTTTCAATGTCACCAAGTTTGCATCTTTCCGCATTCGGAGTAGAGAGTTATGATCATTTTATTAAATAATATAGTGCAGTTCTGTTTTAGCCGCGGGAAAATTCTAAATAAGGTAATTTTGTTCTCCTTATACCACTACGAAAACCATAAAACAGATTTCTTAACTCCTTTAAAGCCCTAAATAGTCCTATTTCCATCTTTTAATCCATCATTCTTTTCTCTCTCAAACCCTAGGGCAAAACCCTAAAAAAATCAAAGTAGAAGACTCCATTCAAGATTCTTTCAATCTTTTTCAAGACTATTCTTCAAGGTAAGTCTTTCTCCGAGAATTTCACTCTTTTCAACTAAAATTTCTCCTTACAATTATGAATCACTAATGAACATCACAATCCTTGGCCATAGAGATTTCAAGAAACTAATTCAAGAATCTCAAGAAAGGTTTTCTTGATTGTTATCTTTCAAGCTAGGGTTCCAAGACTTCTAATCATATTCTTCTTTAAGATTCTTCAAGATTTTTAAGAACCTTGTTCTTTTACGTATATAAGATTATCATAGTGTTGGACTAGTTTTAGATCAATAAAAGACTAATCTAGGATTCTTTCCCTAAATTTGAGTATTCTTGAGATGAGTTGATTTTGAGTTGTTGAGTTCATGTTTCTTTTTTAAAAAAATTATTCCTAATTATTGAGTTTCTATATTGTTATTGAGATCCTTGAGTTGATTTGTTCATGTCTATATTTTAGCATGAGCCCTATTTTGAGTTATAAATTTTGAAAAGCTTTTTTTAAAGTCAACACTTTAGTTCTTAAACTGAGTTTTGAGAAAGTAAAGATGAGTTTTGAAAAAAGAGTTTCTAAAACATGATTAGTATGACAATTGAGTATGCCATCAATGATTAAGGAGTGTGGTATCTAGATATACCATCAATGAGCAGTATGACTTCCCGAGTCATCAATGATCATATTATAATATGATTTTGAATTTTTTTGATAAAGAGTTTCAAGTATTAGTGTAAGGGGACTATGTATTCCCAGAGACATCAATTTTTACATTGATAAAAGAGAAACTGAGATTTCTAAATGAGTTATGCATTCAAAAGTTATTTCAAGAGCAATTACCTCTTTTAAGAGGGTAGTTTGAGCAATTATCTCAAACCAGAGGAAGAGTTATATTTTGTTTAAACATATGAGCATGAGTATATATTATTGAGATGAGTATTGAGTACAGATATGGGGGAGAGTTCAGACAACTCACAGCCCCCATAACCATGTATGCCAACATGGGTAAAGGGTCATACTTTTTAGATGATTCCTTATTGTTTTTAAGCATAGCTTAGTGGATCCACTTAGTTGAGGTGTTCTATACTACGGCAAGGTATAGGATAGTTCTGGCAACGTGGGCAAGACGATGTATCATCACGTAGCTCATAGTGATGGTTGTCGGTTAGAGAATCTCCCAAATAGAGTTAAAAGTGCAGTTTTATTATATCACTTATTGTGTTGAGTTCAGAGATGAGAAAGTATTTTGTAAAGCTTTAAATGATTTAACTCTTTTATTTCTTTACATTTAGCTTGAGTATGTTGTTATCTATTGCAATCTTTTCTTTTAGTTATTTGTTATTCAGCTATAATACATACTCATACATTCCATGTACTTATGTCATTCGACCTGCATCCTTTTATGATGCAGATATAGGTGTTCATGATTATCAACAGACGCTTCGTGGAGATCATTCTGCACTCCAGTTAGCTTTGGTGAGCCTCCTTATATTCCAGAGGACTTCACAGTTACTTTCCAGTTAGTAGTTTTGAGGTGTCGTGAGTCTTATCCTGGCAACCTTCCTTAATAGTAGAGGCCTCATTGATAGATAGTTTTGGAGAATCTTTCAGTTTCAGATATTTTATTTGAAACTTATGTTTCATACTAAGTATATTCAATAAAGTTTGGAGATTCAATAAATTATTTCAAACGTTTCTTTCAATTTGATGTTTATGTATGCTCAAGTTAGTCCTCCGCTTGTAGTCAGCCATGATGAGGGTTCACTTGGGGACCAACAATGGTTCTTAAGTGTCTGCCACGTCCAGGGTGTAGGCTCGGATCGTGACAATTTCTTTGCTTACACAAACCATCGCAAAAATGTTTCTATTATTTTTACCACAAGAGAATTTCAATGATTGTTTTTTACACGTAAATGTTATTTTAAATTTCTTCTCTTCTTCTAATCCTCGGTACTATATTTATATTAAATATATACACGGAACATTTTAGGTATTAATTGCATTTGCTTTTTATTTTTTTATTCTAAAAAGTATGAAATTCTAAATAATTTACTAAAACGTATGTGATTTCACATGTATCCTTTAAAATTGCCTTAATTATTGGAACCGTTTCACAAATTATTTTTTAATTAAATATTTTTTTTTATTTCAAATTCCTTTTTCTATATAATTTTTGTAAAGATAATAATTCACGTATTGATATTGATAAGAATTGGTGTAACCATCTTATCTAAAAGAATGCAATTAACTTTTGATTCAAATTTTATATTTTCTTAATGATAAGTCTAAGAAGTTAAAAAATAAAAAAAATTATATAAGAGATAAAATAAAAAGGAGTTGTAGAGAGTTTATTTTTTCAGATATTTTGGAAGTTCAAAATATGCAACAGAAAAAATAATTAATAATACTTAAAAGGATGGGTAGATGACAACAAAGTAAACATAAAAACATGAAGTATTTTAAAATTGTGCATGTAATTATCTTATTGTCGTATTTTTTTTTACAAAGACATGCTTAGAAATTGATTTTTTTTTGTCTCAATTTCTACTGCAATTTTATTCTAAGAAATTGATCTTAAGTTGTGTTCTTCTTTCTTTTGTGAAAAAAAAAAAGTACATTAATCCTTAAATATATGTGCACCTAAATAAGAAGTTTTTTTTTTTGACAAATAAACAAACAAAAGAATAAAATAAACCTTTAATGAAGAAATGTTATGAAAATTATATATCAAACACTTTTCAAACAACTACGGTCAATATAATGATAATTAGTACCACATTAGAATTTTCTGAATGGATGTATATTATTTAACTTAAATAATATAATGAAAAAATTAAAAAATTACATATTTCTTCTTGTTTTATGACTCCAACATCATTATAAGCAAGAATGATCAACTATAAGTATTTTTTCTTCAGATGATTTAATTGAATACAAATTAAATACTTTTAAGGTTAATAGAATTTCATACCTTCTCAATGCACTTGAATTACTAACAACATGAGTTGATTTTAAATGAGAATATATTTTTCATAAGAATTCTCATAGCAATCCTCACAATTTAGATTTTATTTATAATTTAAAAGATATAACAAAAAAGAAAATAAAAACTCACAAGTTTCGAGTTTTACCTGTATGGAGGACAATTCTCCAGTCTGTGATAAAGTCCTAGAAGTATTTCTCCCCTAAAAAATCTAAATAATAATTTTATTATGTGGATAAAAATAATACATACACATAAAAAAAGGGATGAATCAATTGAAAATGCATTTTAAATTCATTTTGTAATAACACAAATATAAAACAGAGAACAAATATATGATGTTCAATCTTCTTTCTTTTTTGATAAAACATAATCATTATTCGGTTTTTTTTTTTTTTTTGGTAAAAGATCTTATTTCATTTTTACTTCACTATTTTTTTCTTTTTTGGAAATTGAAGACTTATCAATAAATGGAAAATGATACAGAAATGTCACGACCCATACCGCCATGATTGGCACCCACACTAACCCCCCAGTGGGAGAACCACTACTACAATCCGACTAAGCAACTTAATGAAACTAAAGCATTTAAAGATATAGAAGCAGGTTTAAATGATGAATGAAAATGGCATTCCCACAAACTCCAAAGGTTTAACAAAACAACTAATCATAACCCCTGCAGAAGTTCAACCGCTAGAACCTGACAGTCACTTTACCAAACCTCAACAAATCAAAAAGTCTAAGAAAAAGGGGGTACAACCCCGAAAAACTAAACATAAGTAAAATGTCTGAACTTTTTGTCCGAGTCCGAAAAGAATGGACTAGACTAAGGATGAATCCAAGGCAGCCTGGAAGAACTGGCTCACCCTCAAATCCGATCTCGGTCAATTATCTCCTAACTGAGGTCTGTCAGAAGCCGCCTGAAGATGCCTTGTACTCAAGAAACCACAGTGTACTGGTAGGATCACGCGGCTACTCCAGTAAGAGAAATATAAGCAAGTAATTACAACATAGTAAACACACATATACAGAGCGCATAATTCAATTATCATTTTAAGAGTAATATACAATTCCCAAATATCAATGACAGGTAGACAAGAATGTAATAATCACAAGTGGTCCTTTCATGGAACCCACACCTAAACTGTCAATGTGTCTAAACGTGACATCTGATCCAATATGCATGTATCGGAACATGACACCTGATTCAATATACGTATCAGAACGTGAGATCCGGTCTAATGTATGTATCAGAACGTGACACCCAGTCCATTCAACACAACCACAGTCACAATCACACCCATAATGAACAGTGCATATAGTCAAGTAACAGGTTCAGGGCATGTAATTGTTCGCACATAATCATTTCATTAGATTCGATTTACATTTACTATTCACATACATGCATGCATAAAATGAAGCAATTAACCGACATATATCACACAACAAGAAATCGAACCATCACCCACCTCGAAACCAAGCCTGAATACTCCTAAGACTCGTGAGCCTTTTTTTTCCAGAGTCTTTCAGCTTGTTCTTGATTTAAAACAAGTAACTAATGCAAGGATTACTAAACAAGGTCTAATTTACCTGAATTATAACAAAAAATATCAAACCAAGGCCAAATCCAAGATCCTATTGCTTAACTAGGGCTTTTTTCACCATTAACTTCAGGCCAAAACCCTTTTCCAACGATAATTACCCAAGATTCTAAGTCCTAAGAATCAAAATACTGATTAGGGGAGTAATTATATTACCTTTCGTGCTAGAATTCGTGGAAATCTAACAAGAAATTGGGATCGTCCCTTAGCTCTCAAGAAAGAAGTTTTGCAGAAAATAACGTTTTTGGTGTTTTTCCCCAATTTAAGTCGCAACTATCCCACCACAGCGGCCTTATTCCACAACAACGGCCCCGCTCTGTAGGGATTAATCCCGCCCCGGTGTCTTGTACGGAGTCACAAACTCGGAATTTGAGTTCCAAGCTCCCATTTCGCAACACAATTTCAACCTGTGACATTCTAAAACTACCCTTTCACGCCAAGATAAGTTTCGAGAGTTCTACTCGCCCAAATTTGATTTTGTAAAGTCGTACATAGTCTTTAAAGTCTTGGCTATCCACTCATGTAATCAAACTCATAATTAAATTCCCCATCCATTACCTGATTTCTCTAGACCTCACTTAACTTAGATTTCATCCAAGTCTGGCCTAAGCGAGAAATTTCCAAGTTACTACTCAGAAGTTTTCTGGCCCAAATTCTTTCCCCATTAACTTTTCCATAACGACGGGAATAGGTCGTTACAATAGATAAAAATTTACCCATCACTCGTCCCTGAGTGATAAAGTTGGAGAACTGGCTAAGGCAAGAGTAGAGTAGTACATAAATCATCAAACAACAGAAGATATTTGTCTCACATGTCCTTCTCGGTTACCAAGGTAGCTTCTTCAACCGGACGATGCTTCCATTGAACTTTTACAGACTTTATCTCCTTGGTCCTAAGCTTTCGGACATCGCGATCAAGAATTGCAACCGGTTCCTCCTCATACTGAAGGTTTTTGTCTAACAAAATTGAGTCCCAATTTATGATGTAATCTCTGTCCCCATGATACCTCTTCAACATAGACACATGGAACACTGGTAAACTCCAGATAGGCTAGGCGGTAAAGCCAACCTATAAGCCGCTGGCCATACACAGTCAAGAATTCAAATGGCCCGATGTATCGAGGACTAAGCTTGATCTTCTTGTCGAATCTCATCATCCCCTTAATGGATGACACTTTTAGAAGAATTTGCTCACAAACTTGGAATGTCATGTCCCTTACCTTACAGTCTACATATTTTTTATGTCGACTCTGAGTTGCTAGAAGCTTAGTTTGGATGCTTTTCACCTTATCCTGAGAATCTTTCACCAACTCAACCCCCAAAGGTTTCACATCTCCAGCCTCGAACCTCCCTATGGGTGATCTACATCCCGTCCCATAAAGTCCCTCGAACGGTGCCATGTCAATGTTAGAGTGTTAACTGTTATTATAAGAGAACTCACACAAAGGTAGGAACGCATCCCACTGCCCTCCAAAGTCAATCACACATGACCTCAACATGTCATCTAACACTTGAATAGTTGTTTCTGATGGCCCATTCGTCTATGGATGGAAGACTGTGCTAAAAGTGAGTTGAGTGCCCAACTCCTCATGTAGTTCCCCTCAAAACTTGAATGTGAATTGTGTACCACAATCCGAGATGATGGAAAGGGGCACCACATGCAACCTCACTTTCTCCTTCACATTAACCTTAGCCAACTGCTGAGCATTATAGTCTACTTTGACTGGAATGAAGTGGGCTGTCTTAGCAAGTCTATCAACCACCACCCAAATAGAGTTAAACTTCCCTAAGGTCTTGGGAAGACCAACCACAAAATCCATAGCTATCCTTTCCCACTTCCATTCAGGAATTGGCATTCGCTAAAACAAACTTGCAAGCCTTTGGTGCTCATACTTTACCTGCTAACAATTTTGGCACTTAGCCAAAACTGAGCTATGTATTTCTTCATGCCAGACCACCAATAAAGTCACATCAAATCTCGGTACATCTTGGTCACACCCGGATGAATGGAACACCGCGAACCGTGGGATTCTGTCGACATCTTCTGAATCAAGTCATCCACTCAGGGAACACAAATTCTTCCCTTAAAACTGAGCACACCACCCGTATCAAAAGCCGCATCTTGTGCCTTGCCAGACACTGTCTTTTATCTGATCTCATTCAAACTCTTGGCCCTGATCTCCTCAATGAATGTTGGTCTAACCTCAATGCTGGCTAACACCCCACCTTTCTTTGAGATGTCCAACTGCATGAACTTAGACTCTAAGGTTTGAATCTCATTGGCCAAAGGTCACTTGGCCACACCCAAGCAAGCTAGACTACCCTTACTCACTGTCTTCCGGCCTAATGCATCTGCCACCACGTTAGCCTTACCCGGATGATAATGAATGGTAACATCATATTCCTTGAGTAACTCCGTCCACCTTCGGTGTCTCAGATTCAGGTCCTTCTGGGTGAATACATGTTGTAAACTACGATGGTCCATAAACACCTCACACTTGACACATATAGGTAATGCCGCTCAATTTTGAGAGCAAACACTACCGCTGCCAACTCAAAATCATGCGTCGGGTAGTTTATCTTATGCACCTTCAGCTGCCGCGATGCATAATCTATTACATTCTTATCCTACATCAACACAACACCCAAACCTGAAAGTGAAGCTTCACAATAAATGATGAAATCAGTACCTTCCACCGGCAGTGCTAAGATAGGTGTTGTAGTCAGAAGAGTCTTGAGCTTTTGGAAGCTCTCTTCACACCTGTCGATCCACTCGAAAGGCTCCTTTTGGGTCAGCCTTTTCAAATGTGTGGCGATCATAGAAATTTTTTTCACAAACTGTCGATAGTAGCTAGCATGTCCCACGAAACTCCTAACTTCAGTCACAGAGCTAGGCCGGACCCAATTCTTGACTACTTCGATCTTTTGGGGATTTACCATCACCCCTTCCCTTGAAACCACATTCCCAAAAAAGGTAACTGAAGTCAATCAGAACTCACACTTTGAAAATTTGGCATACAACTTCTGTTTCCCAAAGAGACCCAAATAATACGAAGATGGTCGGCATGCTCTTCCTTACTCTTTGAATACACCAAAATGTCATCAATAAAGACGATAACAAACGAATCCAAGAATAGTTTGAACACACCATTCATCAAACTCATAAAAGCTTCAAGCACATTGGTCAACCAGAACGACATCACTAAAAACTCATATTGCCCATAGCGGGTCCTGAATGCTTTTTTTAATACATCCTCAAGCCTAATCTTTAACTGGTGGTATCTAGACCTTAGATCAATCTTAGAGAAAACTGATGCATCATTCAACTGGTCAAAAACATCATCTATCTGAGGCAATGAGTACTTATTTCAAATGGTGACCCTATTCAACTA
>JAJOOE010023324.1:0-10607 GCA_036250405.1 Solanum raphanifolium | reverse complement strand
TATGGTTTTGAGATGTTCTTTTTAGAAAGAGTTTTCAAGAGCCTTTGGGCTAGTTTTCAAGAAAAAGGAACTATGTTTCCAAGTGAGCCTTTGGGCTAGATTTTGAGTAATTATCTCAAACTAAAGAAAGATGTGTTTAAAACACTTATGAGCTAAAGTATTTTTGGGAGTAGTCTTGAGCACCGAAATGGGGACACGAGTTCATATTAACTCAACTCTCCATAGGAACCATGTAGCCAACATAGGATTTCTCGGGTCATAGGATTTCTCGGGTCATACTTTTTAGATGAACACTTTTCAGATTAGACTAGTGGATCCATTAGGCAGTTCAGGTCCTATACCTTTGGCCGGGTATAGGATGCTCTGGCAGCGTGAGGTTGATCGCTGTATCACCACTTAGGTTTATAGTGGTGGTTGTCGGTTAGAGAACTCCCACAGTAGAAAGAGCATGGTTCCTCGAGAAGTTCTGCTTAGTGTGGATGGGGGTATGGGACTTCATTCATGCATTGCACAAGTAGACTTTGAGAGGAAGCATGGTATTTTTATGATATTATAAGTATGATTTTGAATGTCATGTTTTAATAGTTTTACAAGCTTTATATATTGCATGTGTCTTATTGCTTTATATATTGAGTTCAGTTATTCATGAGTCGAACAGAGCCAAGGTAAGTGTTCTCTTGTACTCTTTTCAAGCTTAAGTTGTGGTTTAGCTTTCCAGCTCTCATACTCGTACATTCAATGTACTGATGCCAATTGGCCTGCATCTTATGACGATGCAGACATAGGTACCCCGGATCAGCATCCTGCACGCCGTTGATCCAGCTGAGCACTCCAGAGTCAGTGGTGAGCCTCTTTGTGTTCCGGAGGACTCTGTTATTTCATTTTTTCTAGTTTTGTTTTTATTAGTATGTTGCGGGGTCTGTCCCAACATCCATCACAGTATTATAGAGGCTTCATAGACAGTCAGTCAGTTAGTTTTGAGTCTCTCATCTATGTATATATGTAAATATCCTATTTTGAGACACGAGTTGCCTTTTGGCATGTTATGCATCAGTTAAGTTGTTTTATAACCTTGCTTGGTATTGAGTTATTCTGTTGAGTTAGGTTTCCGCTGAGTTAAGAAAGCCAGGCCAAGGGTTCGCTTGGGGCCAACAATGGTCTCCGGGTGCCGGTCCCGCCCAAGGTGTAGGCTCGGGGCGTGACACCCACAACACCTCTCAACCATTATAATATTCCCGTCGGCCACCAATTAACCAACATCCACTGTAACAGCCAGCAGTTATGTCACCAGCTGTTGTCCCTCCACCATCCGGTGTGGTCATAAGGTCCAAAAATAATATCTTCACACCAAAGAAAAAATTCATCTTCTTGGCTTACCTTTCTCCCACTCCAGATACCTTTAAGCAAGCAGTTAAGCACATTGAATGGAAGAATGCAATGGATCTAAATTACTAAGCCTTAATGAAAAACCAAACTTGGGAACTAGTACCTAGGGACCCGATAAATAATGTTGTTGATTGTAAGTGGTTATTTCGCATTAAAAGGAAAGCTGATAGTTCTATTGACAGGTACAAGGCGCGATTAGTCGCAAAAGGTTTCACACAATGTCCATGACTAGACTTTCATGAAACTTTCAGTCCGATTGTCAAACGAACCACCATCAGAATTGTACTTTCTATTGTAGTTCCAAATAACTGGAAAGTGCAGTAGCTTGACGTAAATAATGCATTTTTGCAAGGTAACTTACAGGAGCAAGTATTCATGGCGCAGCCGAAAGGGTATGTCAACCCTGATTTTCCCAATCATGTCTGCCGTCTCCAAAAGGCCATTTATGGCCTAAAACAAGCTCCTCGTGCATGGTATGAAGCTCTCAAATCTCACTTGACTAAAATTGGGTTTGTTAAGTCTGAATCAGATGCTTCTCTGTTTATTTTTACATCTGAAGCTGTCACGATGTATATTCTAGTGTATGTTGATGATATCCTCATTACTGGGAATTACCCAAACTTGGTCACACATGTAATCAACTCTTTAGCTTACAAGTTCTCCCTAAAGAACCTGGGTGAACTCAACTATTTTTTGGAGATCGAAGTCAAACATGTTCCAAATGGGATTGTCTTATCACAATCCAGATACATACTTGAGATTCTCTCAGATGTGGATATGGCCGACTGTAAAGGAGTTACGACACCCATGTGCTCAAGTTTACCACCCAAAGCAGCCGGTGGTTCACCTCCTGTCGATGCAACCTTGTATCGACGCACCATTGATAAATTGCAATACTTATCATTCACGCGTCCTGATATTGCCTTTACAGTTAACAAATTATCACAATTTATGCAATCCCCAAGTCTGGAGCATTGGAAAGTAGTAAAAAGGGTGCTTCGATACCTCAAGGCATCATCAACGTCATGCCTACAAATCTGTAGCCACTCTGATAATAATTTGTATATGTACGCCAATGCTGATTGGGCAGGTGATCCCTCTGACAGAATATCCACATCTAGTTACATACTCTTCTTGGGACCAAATCCGATCTGTTGGTCCTCTAAAAAACAATAATCAGTTGTTGGGTCCTCTACTGAAGCAGAATACAAATCGGTAGCCAATGCACTCTTTAAACTTACTTGGGTACACAATTTATTGACTGAACTACGGTATTAAGTCTCGCAAACGCCAAGCATTTTTTGTGATAATATTGGTGTTTCATATCTCAGTAAGAACCCAGTCTTCCACACTAAGATGAAGCACATTGCAGTAGACTTTCACTACCTCCGCAACAGTGTGAACTAGGTAGAGTGGTAGTCAAATATCTTCCTGTCGGGGATCAAATTGCAGACACTCTCACAAAGCCGCTGCCCAAGCCTGCCTTCTTTCGATGTTTTATCCAAGTTAGGCATTGTTGCACCACACCTAACTTGAGGGGGTGTGTTGACATACTCACTAGTTTGTTATTAATTCTTATCAAGTTGTTAGAGTAGATTTAGACTAAGTTGTTAAAGTAGTTCCTTAGTTTTAGTCAACTTAGTTACATATTAAGTTGTTAGAACAGTTCCTTAGAATTAGTCAAGTTAGTTACATCTTACCTGTATTTAAGTTGATGTAACATTTGAATAAGATTCATTCAAGTTTGCTTTGATTCTCAATCTCTTTATGATGTACCTTCTACTGATAATAATCTTGATTGAATAGGCTCACCATTCATTGGTTTGAACTTATATATTTTTTCTTCAATTACTATGCAAGTTATCGCACAATGATCATCTACTAGCCGTCTTAAGGAAGATATAGATTGATCAAATTTCTATATAACTTTTGCAAACACTACTCTCATTCGACAACAACTTCTTAATACATATGCAAATGTGAAAAGGTGGAGACTACAATTTCTTAAAAAGAAGATGAAAAACTTAAGACAAGAAATATTTTGAAATCACATTTGACATTTAAATTATGAGTTATGGCATAATAAACAAAAGAAACTTTTATCAAATTGAATACTTGATATATTATAGGAATTGCATAATTGAAGTTATTGGTTAATTTGAGCTTGTATATTTCTCTTCAATTTTTGTGCAACTTATCACACACTTATAACAACTCCACACAATTTAGCATGGAACACACGTGCAACGCACGTTTGAGGGACGTGCCGCGCGCTTGAATTACACCAAAAGGTATTTTTAGTTGGTTGGGAATTATATAAACATATGTTTCTATTTCTCTACTCCTTTCTGCTTGAGTGTTGATATTTAAAAATGTTTATTTTGCCAAATCAATATGTCAAGACAAGATTGTACATTATACCAAAATTAGAAACAAGGTCTAGTAACTTTGCTAATTAAATGTGAAATTAGAAATCAAAGTAAGAAAACCAAGGATTTCTTTGGAGAAGCATTTCTTGCTTATAGAGCTCGTCAAAATATCAATTTAAGAATTTGCACTTGTTCTTTAGTATATAATTTATAACTCAAACATGATTCTTAATACCAATGTTTATGTAATTTTGTGGTCAATAAAATTAGGTTACACTACACACGTGCCCAGAAACTATTGCTACATAAAAGCAAGATGTGTTTGCTTAGCTTTCGAACATACAACAATATATAGTTTCAGCCTCAATTCACCAACGATAGCAGTCACTGGTCTTCATAATACTTAGGAAGTAGGAACTATTCTATGACTTATTTTCCATTTCGACATAGTCCCAAAACTGGCACTATTCTAGTAATAATATCTGTCCGTACATCTTTCCGAGTGTAAAATGTGATATGATATGATATGATATGATGATATCCTCTTTATCCTATCAATTATCTGTCCAACAAAATGAATGGAGGGAGGGAGTAGTAACAAACAAAAACCTTTGTGAGAATATTTGACTTTTATAGAGTCTGTAGCCAAAAGGGTAAAAAAAATTGTCAAAAATTTCAAAAGGGAACATCAAATTTTTTAAAATCGAAAGGGTAAAATCGCTCCTGACGAAGCGATTTCCCTCTGACACAATGACTAAAAATCGCTGCCCAAAAACATTTTTTCTTTTTTTTTTAATTAAAAAATCGCTGCCACAGCAGCGATTTTAAGTCAAATTTTTTTTTCCTTATACATCGCTGCAGGGGCAGCGATTTTCATGGCTAGTGCTATTATTTTCATGTCTATTGCTAATTATTAATAATATAAAAATGCCTATATGAGCCTATTGCTAATTATTAATAATAGAAAAATGCCTATATGAGCCTATTGTTAATTATTAATAATATAAAAATGCCTATTCATGCCTATTGTTGACGATTTTTTTTTTTTGAGAAAATCGCTGCTAGGCAGCAATTTTTTATTTTTTTTTAACAGACGATGTCAATTTTGCCCTTTTGGTTAAACTTTTTTTTAATGTGCCGTTTTAGTTTTTTGAAAGTAAAAAGTTGTTCTTTTGGCTCCGGACTTGACTTTTATAAATGGTAATGTTGGACTAATAATCAGAAGTTAGTAAGCCCACTAAATGTGGAGACACGAGCTGACCTTTTAATCGTGATGCTACACTCCCATTTGGCATATTGCCATAGGGGTAAACAAAATAAGTTGATTGTTAGTTAAATCATAATCCTAGATCGATTCATTCATTATTAATTGTGAGAAAAATCTATCTTTTCTTAGTTATTTTATCGTTATTTTTAGTTTAGTTAGTATATAAGTAATATAATCATCTTTGAAATCCTCCCCTTGAATAAATAATCAGGATTAGTATAATTTAGTAAATAGTTAATTGACAAGTGTTTTGGATTCGATAATCCGACTCTTTTAAAGCCACTATATTACTTGTGCGAACATAATATATATTATCTTAATTCAGATTTCAGAGTACATATTTACATTTTCTGGCTCTACTATGCATATGCTTCATCAAGGACCTAGACGTTGCAAGTATATATATATATATATATATATATATATATATACCAAAGAAAGATAGAATACCATTTTCATGTCTAATTTCTAAAGAGCAAATTAGACCTGCCTGTGTATGGCTAAAATATGGTCAAAGGATAGATGTGCATGAAATACTTATAATAATTAATAATGAGAGATGATCCATACCTGTGATCTAGCCTCTTAAAATTTATCCTCTAATAATCCTTTTCATCTTCAATAATTATTTAATTTTCTCTTAAAAATATAGAGAAAAAGTCACTAGTATTCATCAGTTTGCTAGTTTGAATTCCTTTAAATGCTCTTCTCTTCATTCTAATTCTAAAAATCAATAATTCAAATCATGTCAACCGTTGGATTGAATGAATCGACGTCCAAGAACAATGCACGTATCCCGAATAAAACACGTGTCTAGCGTGTCAAGGGAAAGGAGCCTAATAAAAAGAACACTGATTAGTCCCTACTATACTTTTTTTTCTTTTTTTCCTCTAGTGGAGAAGAAATGGACCTATGAAAGAGTAATCTTTTTTCGATCATGGGTTCAGGCCAGCTTTCGAGTACATCAACTAATTTTGAATATCTGCTACTTTTCATCAGCAATAATTATTTTTATAACCTTTCATGCAAGAAAAACATGAGCAATTTGATTTTCTACTCTTTTACAAATTTGTATTAATTTTATGTCGTTTTACAATATACTTTTTTATCTTCATTTTTACACAAAAAAAATAATAATTAAAAGATCACTCATTAAATCCTTTTTCTTGTTTTTTCCTCTAATGGCCGACAGATGGAAGACTATAACAGTTTACAGACCCCACTTAAAGTTTGTATTTTATCTTCTTATAATAATAGTTTACAGACCCCACTTACTTAATAATTGCTACAAAACAAAATATATGAGAGTGCGCTAGAGTGAGAATCCAGTCAATAGCTTTATTTATCATTTATCTATGGGAAAAAGGGAGTTCGGAACCTAAATAAGTCACATAAAGATAAAAGTGATTAAAATAAGTTACTATTCTAGTAAGTAACTAAAATAGGCTTAGTGGAAGAAAAAATTCCGTTTTATGAAATATGCCAAACGTTTTCCGTTAGTCTCATAACGGATATATTTTAATATATAATGGAAATATTTCTTACACTTTGTAAAGTGGAAGTTTTTCTTACACTTTATAAATTGGAAGAAAAACTTTTGTTTCACAAAGAGGAATATTTTTCATGTTTTGCACTAATTTGTATCTCTTATGAAACTTTTGCAGTGTTTGTCATACAATTATATTGATTTGACATATCATAAAAATGGAAAAAATTATTACATTATGTATTTTTATTTTTTTATTCTGAAAACTCCTCCAAGCTCTATTTAAGGAAAAAATTATTACATTATGTATCATAAGTGTTAACTTGATTTGATCTATGTAGTCATTTGGAACCCTCAAAAAGTCGGTCAACGATTCGTCACTATAAATATTTCAATCTCCAAAATTTACTTGTCCTTGTTACAAAAATGAAGTAGGGTATTTTCTGACTATAATCAAATTATAATCAGTACTACTTATACCCATTCTTTTATAAATGGGAAAAAGGACAAATATACCCCCGAACTTTCAAAAATGGTATGTATATACCCTCCGTTATACTTTGAGACTATATATACCCTTGTCGTCTTATTTTTGGGTCATATATATCCTTACAACTAACAGAGAAATACGTGGCAACATCTCAACAATTGACTCTATTTTATTTTATTTTTCACCTACAAAACTAAAAACCCACCCAGATACTTTAAACCCACCCGGATATCCAATTTTATCCCTTCTACATCGTCCCCATTCACCAGCTCTGGTAACTTTCTCAAAACCATCGTTGCCGCCACCCAGTCACACACTACATCTAATTTTATCCCTTCTCGATCGATTTCTAATTTTCTATTCAATAAATTTTCGCGAAAAAAAACCCTAACAACATGAAGAAATCTAACCCAATACAGGTACAAAGAACACATCATCTTAAAATGAATTCAAAACCCTAACAACCTCTATTGCTTTGTCTCATTTTCTTGGTACAATAACGAAGCCAACATCCAATACTCCATGCGTATTGTCTCCATAACCCAATGTAATGTGAAAACTCCGGTAGAGTCTCGGCGTCAACGTAATGCGAGCCAATTTCGACAACCGCTGCAGGACGTAGTGTTACTCGGCGGGTATGAGAAAAGCAGAAATTTTAATTTGTTATCAATAGTTCGATCACTATAAAGAGATGTGGAAATAAAACTATTTGTAATCAATAGTTTGATCTTTGCCAAGAGTTATTGAAATTTTGAAATGGGTTTCTATAGCCGAATGAATTTTCCACCATGGAAACACATGTACTGACTATTGAGAATAGGAAAAGAGGAATAGATGATGATAGGATCAAGTGATTTGCTTCGGAATGCACTGTAAAGATGTTTTAGATTGGGTCGGGTTTTTATTTTAATATGGGTCGGGTAAAATAAATTAATGGATAGTTAGGGTGAGTGGGTTTTAAATTTTTCATAAAAAAAAATAAAAAATTGGGTCAATTATTGAGATGTTGCCACGTATTTCTACGTTAGTTGTAAGGATATGTATGACCCAAAAATAAGACGGCAAGGGTATATACAGTCTTAAAGTATAACGGAGGGTATATACATACTATTTTTTAAAGTTCGGGGGTATATTTGTCCTTTTTCCCTTTATAAATTGATGAAAGAAATTTATGATATCGGACATTAATTAAATATTTAGCATTGTGTTTGGAAAGACAATTATAATAAACGATATTTTTGTCATGTATAATTTCGCCATCCCAATAAATCGAAATTCTAACTTTTGGTTTAGAAGACATTTTTTTTGTGATTGAAATGAAGAAAAATAGAAGACTAAAGATGTTGAAGGTACTATGTTTGAACGTCCTTAAATAGAGCTTGGAGGAGTTTTCAGAATAAAAAAATAAAAATACATAATGTAATAATTTTTGCCGTATTTTAATGATATGTAAAATCAATATAATTGTATGACAAACACTACAAAACCTTCATAAAGAGAACATGAAAAATATTCCTTTCTAAAACATAATTTTTTTCCTTCACTTTATAAAGTGTAAGAAAAACTTCCACTTTACAAAGTGTAAGAAAAACTTACGTTTTACAAAGTGTAAGAAATAGTTCCGTTATATATTAAAATATACACGTTATGAGACTAACGAAAAACGTTTGGAATATTGCATAAAACGAACTTTTTTCTTCCACTAAGCCTATTTTAGTTACTTACTAAAATAGTGGCTTATTTTGGTTACTTTTATTTTTTTGTGGCTTATTTAAGTTCCGAACTTGGAAAAAGGATAAATATACCTCCGAACTTTCAAAAGTAGTATGTATATACCCTTCGTTATACTTTGAGACTGTATATACCCTTGCCGTCTTATTTTTGGGTCATATATATCCTTACAACTAATGGAGAAATACGTGGCAACATCTCAACAATTGACCCAATTTTTTATTTTTTTTTATGAAAAATTTAAAACCCACTCACCCTAACTATCCATTAATTTATTTCCCGACCCATATTAAAATAAAAACCCGACCCAATCTAAAACATCTTTACAGTGCATTCCGAAGCAAATCACTTGATCCTATTATCAGCTATTCCTCTTTTCCTATTCTCAATAGTCAGTACATGTGTTTCCATGGTGGAAAATTCATTCGACTGTAGAAACCCATTTCAAAATTTCAATAACTTTTGGCAAAGATCAAACTATTGATTACAAATAGTTTTATCTTCACATCTCTTTATAGTGATCGAACTATTGATAACAAATTGAAATTTCTGCTTTTCTCATACCCGCCAAGTAACACTACGTCCTGCAGCGGTTGTCGAAATTGGCTCGCATTACACTGACGCCGAGACTCTACCGGAGTTTCCATATTACATTGGGTTATGGAGACAATACACCATGGAGTATTGGATGTTGGCTTCGTTATTGTACCAAGAAAATGAGACAAAGCAACAGAGGTTGTTAGAGTTTTGAATTCATTTTAAGATAATGTGTTCTTTGTACTTGTATTGGGTTAGATTTCTTCATGTTGTTAGGGTTTTTTTTCGCGAAAATTTATCGAATAGAAAATTAGAAATCGATCGAGAAGGGATAAAATTAGATGTAGTGTGTGACTGGGTGGCGGCAACGATGGTTCTGAGAAAGTTACCAGAGCTGGTGAATGGGGACGATGTAGAAGGGATAAAATTGGATATCCGGGTGGGTTTAAAGTATCTGGGTGAGTTTTTAGTTTTGTTGGTGAAAAATAAAATAAAATAGAGTCAATTGTTGAGATGTTGCCACGTATTTCTCTGTTAGTTGTAAGGATATATATGACCCAAAAATAAGACGGCAAGGGTATATACAGTCTCAAAGTATAACGGAGGGTATATATATACCATTTTTGAAAGTTCGGGGGGGTATATTTGTCCTTTTTCCCTTTATCTATTGATTGTTATAGCTGTCAATATGAGTTGATCCAGACCATCCAGATTAATTTATACAAGCTTCGAAATTTAAGTGGTCAGACTAGGATGATTCATTTTTTTTGGGTTAGAAAACAGTCAGTCTAACTCACAAGTACGTGGACTACGGATTGTGTCGGGTTAGCTCACTTTTTTTTAAACTACTTTATATCAAATTATAATTAGAAAATATTATCATAAATATCGACAAAACAATATTACATGATGTTAGTGTCACCACTTGGTAATCAAATCCACAAATAAAACTATATTTATAATATTTATTAAGTTTGATTTTAAGTAAAAGTATAAATAGCTAAATAAAAATATTAATCTAATCGTTTTCTAATGATCATAATAAAACACAAAAAGTATGATAATATTCCAAAGGCTATGGTCTACGTAGTGATTTCCTATAAATTTTAGAAATTTGTATTTAAATTTTAATATCTAAAACTTTAAATAGATTTTGAGTTTTGGTCACTTGTTATATTTTTAAGGGAAAATTGTATAAAATGCAAACTATTAATTCAAATTAAATGCTATAACCACAATTTCATTTAATTCTAATTCTTAGCAAACTCGCCTCTCTCCCCAGAAATTTCATTCGTCACTCTCCCTGATCTCGCTCGCCTCTCTCACTTTATACAAACACAA
>JAJOOE010023318.1:0-12338 GCA_036250405.1 Solanum raphanifolium | reverse complement strand
AAATATTTTTTAATAGTCTTTATACAAGGCTTGCTATTTCCAATACATCAAACCAAACAATGTATAAGAAATAATGCAAGCATAACTAATGCAAGCATTACTAATGCTTGCATTACTAATGCATGCATTACTAATACATCATATTCAGCATTATTCTTATACACTCTACCAAACGACCCCTTAGTGGGATAGCCGCGTGATCCTACCAGTACAATGTGGTTGTGTACTGATACTGCACTAGCTCTTTCTTTGTTGAGATACAGGGCATCTTCAAGCGGCTATTGACAGTGATCGTTTGAATTCAAGAGTGAGCCAATTCTTCCGGGCTGCCATGTATTCTCTTTCGTCTATGTCCACATTTCGGACTTAGACTTTTCTAGTTAGTTATTAGTTTGTAGTTGGGGTTGTATCCCTTCTTGTTTAGACTTTGGTTCATTGTTAGATGTTTTGGTACATTGACTTTCAGGTTCTAGGTGTATTTTCTGCAATGTTAGTTGTTAGATATTTTGTTTGAAGTTTATGGGAACTTCAGTTTTTAGATATTATTCCTGTTTTTGTATCCTTAAATGTTTTAGTTTTTGGTTTAGTTGCTTGGTTTGGGTTGTAGTAGTGGTTCTCCCACCGGAGGGTTAGTGTGGGTGCCAATCATGATGGTCTGGGTCCTGACAAAGTTGGTATTAGAGTCTAGGTTCGTTGATCTCGATGTACCAAAATGAGTCTAGTAGAGTCTTGCGGAACGGTACAAGGACGTATGTACTTTTCTTTGAGAGGCTATAGGACTTTAGGAAATCTCTCTATTTTCTCTTGTCTCCTTTCGTACTATGACTTGATTCCAATTGGTATCTGACGATTCAAATTGATATCTAACCTCATTCATTTTTCTGTCCATAGATGGTTAACACTAGATTTAACGGCGTCAGGCCCGTAGCTCCCGCCAATGCTCCAATTGAGGAATTTGCAGTGAGAGGTCGCGGTCGAGTCAGTGGTAGAGGAAGAGCTAGGGGTAGAGGCCTAGGAAGAGTGACGCCTAATAGAGATGGGGTACCGGTCAGAAATTCTCCCTAAAATAAGGCCCCTCCTGTGCATCATGAAGAGATAGAAGAGGATATTGAGGTTGAAAATGTTGAGGAGGTTGGACAAGAGGAAGAGGTGCAGGCTGAGACTACCAGTGTTTCTCCCATAGACCCAGTGTTAGCCCAACAGATGATGTCATTCCTAAAATGGTTGGTTGGTCCGGGAGTTCTTCCTTCTGCTCAAGCAACTCAAGCTTCTACTAATCCCCCGGTTGCTAGCACTGCGCCAAGGTGGGTGGAACGGGAGGTAATGATGCTTTCTTCCGTCCTTTGTTGGGTTATGTTATGATTGGTAATGAGCATGAAATGTTGACTAAGTTTTTGAAGCTAAAACCTCATGTGTTTCTTGGTTCTAAGAATGAGGATGCTTATGAGTTTATCTTAGATTGCTATGAAAGGCTTCATAGTTGGGAATTGTCTATCAGCATGGGGTTGGGTTTGTGTCCTTTCAACTTCAAGGTGAGGCTAAACAATAGTGGAGATCTTATATGGAATGTAGATCTTCAACTTTACCTCTACTTACTTGGACTCAATTTCATGCTCTGTTTTTAGAGAAATATGTGCCTAGGACTTTGTGGGATCGCAAGAAGGATGAGTTCATGGCTTTGGCGCAAAGTGGTATGTCTGTGGCTGCTTATGAGGCAAAGTTCCATGCTTTGTCTAGATATGCTACTCAATTGGTGACTACTGAGGAGGAGAGGATCCATCTATGACCTCTGCAGGGAGGAGCTTTAATGAGGTGACAGACTATGTTAAGAAAGTGGAGGAGTGAGGCGAGACGGTCAGGCTAAGGCATTGGCAAAAAGGGCCAAGAATTTAGGCAACTTTCAAGGTTCTTATTCCAGAGGTTTAGGAAGACCAACAGTTGCAGCCAAGCCAATTCATTCCGCTATGCCCACCTCTACAAGTCATTACTCGGGAACTCCACCTCCTAATTTGATTCAGGATAGCCAGGGAGTCGCGCGTTCGACAGGCAGCAGGCTATCTTTTGATCGTACATGTTACAACTGTGGTGAACCTGGGCATATGAGGAGAGATTGTCCCCACCCACGTGTGTTAGATTTCGCGCAGCAGTAGTCTAGAATAGTGGTACCCGCAGAGAATGGTAATAATGGTAGATGACGTCCACAAAGTGGGCGAAGAGGTAATCAGCGAGGCTGTGGAGGTAGAAGAAATGGTAATGCAGGCAGGGGTAACGTGCAACAAGGCAGGGAAGTGGCTCGTCAAGATGATAGGGCTCAGTGCTATGCCTTTCCAGGCAAGAATGAGGCAGCGTGTCTGACACGGTGATCACATGTACTATTATTGTCTGTGATCGGATGACTAATGTGTTATTTAATTCCGATTCTACTTATTCTTATGTATCTGTACGATTTGCCTCAGAATTTGCTATGATTTGTGATGTACTTGATGGCCCTATCCATGTTTCTACCCCAGTTAGAGAGTCAGTCATAGTCTTTGGTGATTCTGGTTATGACTGATTTTGATATAATCTTAGGCATGACTTGGTTGTCCCCCTATTATGTTGTGCTTAATTGTAATACTAAGTCTGTCACTCTAGAAATTCCAAAAAGGAAAAAATTAGAGTGGGAAGGAGTGTACAAGCCTAAGCAAGCTAAGATCATATTCTCCATTTGGGCTAGGAAATTGATAGGGCAGGGTTCTTTGGCTTATTTGGCTCATATTAAGGATGTTGAGATTGAGGCTCCATCCATTGAGTCTATTTGTGGTGTCAGAATTTAAAAAAATGTTTCCTAATTACCTGTCTAGTATGCCTCCGGATAGGGATATAAACTTGTGCATTGATTTAGAATCTGGTACGCGTCCCATTTCTATCCCTCCATATCGCATGGCTTCGGCAGAATTAAGAGAGCTTAAGGCTCAAATCCAAGAGCTTTTTAATAATGGATTTATTCATCCTAGTGCTTCCCCATGGGGTGCTCCAGTTTTGTTTGTTAAGAAAAAAAATGGTAGTATGAGAATGTGTATAGATTATCGACAATTGAATAGGGTCACTATTCGAAAAAAGTATCATTTGCCTCAAATAGATGATCTTTTTGACCAATTGCAAGGTGCATCAGTTTTCTCTAAGATTGATTTAAGGTCTGGCTACCATCAGTTGAAAATTAGGCTTGCGGATGTGCCCAAGACGACATTTAGGACTCGCTATGGGCACTATGAGTTTTTGGTTATGTCTTTTGGTTTGACTAATGCGCCTGCAACTTTCATGAGTTTAATGAATGGGGTGTTCAAGCCATTTCTTGATTCTTTCGTCATAATCTTTATTGATGATATTTTGGTTTATTCAAAAAGTGAGGAAGAGCATGCGGACCATCTTCGTACTGCTTTGGGTGTTCTTGGGAAACAAAGGTTGTATGCTAAATTATCTAAGTGTAAATTTTGGTTGACTTCTGTTGCATTTTTTAGACATGTAGTTTCAAAAGAAGGGGTAATGACAGATCCTCAAAAGATTGAGGCGGTTAAGAATTGGGTTTGGCTTAGCTCTGTGACGGAAGTTAGGAGTTTTATGGGGCTCTCTAGCTACTATCGTAGATTTGTAAAGAACTTTGCTTCTATTGCTGCTCACTTGACTAATTTGACCAAAAAGGAGATACCATTTGAATGGACTGAAAAATGTGAGGAGAGCTTCCAAAAGCTCAAGACTCTCTTGACCACCGCGCCTATTCTAGCATTACCGGTTGAAGGTAAAGATTTATTGTTTATTGCGATACTTCACATTCTGGTTTGGGTGATGTGTTGATGCAGGATAAGAATGATATAGTTTATCCATCACGTCAATTAAATGTGCATGAGAGAAATTATCCAACACATGATTTGAAGTTGGCAGCGGTAGTGTTTGCTCTTAAGATCTAGCGGCATTACCTCTATGGTGTTAAGTGTGAAGTGTTTACCGATCACGTAGTTTGCAACACGTGTTCACTCAAAAGGATCTAAATTTGAGACAACGAAGGTGGATGGAATTACTTAAGGATTATGATGTCACCATTCAATACCATCCGGGTAAGGCTAATGTTATGGCGGACGCTTTGAGTCGAAAAACGGTGAGTATAGGTAATTAGCTTGCTTGAGTGTATCCAAACGACCTTTGGCTAAGGAAATTCGGACCTCAGAGTCTAAGTTCATGCAGTTGGGCATCTCAGAAAGAGGTGGGGTGTTAGCGAGCATTGAAGTAAGGACCACATTCCATGAGGAGATCAAGGCTAAACAGTTTGAGGATGAGAATTTGGAGGAGCTTAGAAATAAGACTGTGATTGGTAAGGCACAAGAGACCACTCTTGATGTGAAATGTGTGCTCAATTTTAAAGGAAGAATCTGTGTTCCTATAGTAGATGACTTGATTCAAAAGTTGTTGATAGAGTCCCATGGTTCGCGATATTCAATTCATCCGACTGTGATGCCGAGATTTGAAGCAAATTTATTGGTGGCCGGGCATGAAGAAGGATATAGCGGAGTTTGTGGCTAAGTGACAAAATTGCTAACAAGTGAAATATGAACATCAAAGGCTTGCAGGTTTGCTTCAAAGAATGTCAATTCCGGAATGGAAGAGGGAAATAATAGCCATGAATTTTGTGGTTGGTCTTCCCAAGACTTTGGGGAAGTTTGATTCTATTTGGGTAGTGGTTGATAGATTGACTAAGTCAGCCCATTATAATGTTGAACAATTGGCTAAGGTGTATGTGAAAGAGATAGTGAGGTTGTATGGGGTGCCCCTCTCTATCATCTTAGACCGTGGTACCCAATTCACATCCAAGTTTTGGAGGAAATTACATGATGAATTGGGCACCCAACTCACTTTTAGTACAACCTTCCATCCACAAACAGACGGGCAGTCCGAGAGGACTATTCAAGTGTTAAAAGACATGTTGAGGGCATGTGTGATTGATTTTGGAGGGCATTGGGATAAATTCATACTTTTGTGTGAGTTCTCCTATAATAATAGTTATCACTCCAGCATTGATATGGCACCATTTGAGGCTTTATATGGGAGGGGATGTAGATCACTCATAGGATGGTTTAAGGCTGGAGATGTGAAACCTTTGGGGGTTGATTTAGTGAAGGATGCTCAAGATAAGGTGAGAAGTATTCAAGCTAAGCTTTTAGCAACCCAGAGTAGACAAAAGAAGTAAGTGGATCATAATGTAAGAGACATGGCGTTTCAAACCGGTGAAAATGTTCTTCTTAAGGTATTACCCATGAAAGGGGTGATGAGATTCGGCAAGAAAGATAAGTTAAGTCCGCGATACATTGGTCCATTTGAGGCTCTCGAATGTGTGGGACCAGTAGCGTATAAATTGGCTTTACCTCTTAATCTATTGGGTTTTCATCCGGTATTTCATATGTCCATGTTGAAGAGATATCATAGTGACGGGGATTACATCATTAAATGGGACTCAATTGTGTAAGACAAACACATCCAATATGAGGAGGAATCGATTGCAATTTTTTATCGTGATGTGCATAAGTTGGAGACCAAAGAGATTAAGTTCGTGAAGGTTTAATGTAAGCATCGTCCAGTTGAGAAGCTACTTGGGAAACCGAGAGGGACATGCGAGACAAGTATCCCCAATTGTTCGTCAATTCAGGTACTTCTTCATTCCTTCCTTAGAGTATTTTTCCTAAGTTTGTCATTCGGGGATGAGTGATGGGTAAATTGGTATATATTGTAACGATCGGGTTCCGTCGTTATAGAAAATCCAACGGGGAAAATATTTGGGTCGGAATTTTTTTTTCGTAGTGACTTGAAAATTTCCAACCTAGTCCAGATTTGGACGAAATCAGAGTCATTAAGGTGTAGGGAAATCTGGTAACAATCGAGTGAATTATTTATGATTTTGATTACATGAGTAGTTAGATAAGTCGTTAAGGATCTCTACGACTTTACGAAATTGAATTTGGGTGAGTAGAACTCCCGAAATCGATCTTAGAGTGAATGGTATTTTCTGAGCGTCGTTGGTTAAAGGTGTGTTGTGAAATGGGGGTCTTGGAATTATTAAAATAACTAACTGGTTCCGTGCAAGCCCCTGGGGCGGGGTTTCTGCCGCCAGGGCGGGGACGCTGTAGCGGGGTGAGAACCGCTATGGCGGGTTCGACGCGACTTAAGGTCGTAAATAAACCTCAAAACGTCTTGATTCTGTACTTTTCAATTTTTAGAGCTAAGGAACAAACTCCATGCGACTCTTGATAGTTTTTCACTATTCTTGAGGCTAAAGGTAAGCTTTTAACTCATCGAATCCATTTTTCGATCCGTAGAACGTAATAGAATGGGTAATTATCGATGGAGGAGGGTTTTGATCTAGATTCCATGGTGGAAAAAGCCCTAGTTTGGATACTTGGGATCATGGGTATGATCTAGGGTTGTTAGAATTATTAGTAATTCGGGTAATTAGTGATTGTTTATTGATTCCCGTATTATTATGATTGTTTGTAGACCAAGAACAAGCGGAACGAATCCGGAAAGGGAAGGATCAAATTTCTTAGGGTTTCAAGCTTGTTTCGATGTAGGTGATGGTTGTGATTCTATGATTGTGTGATGTATGTTTGTTCTTGATTCATTATGATACATGTATCTATGTGAATGTTGCATTATTGATCACACTTGTTGTAAATGAGATAGATGAATAACTATATGCCATGAATCACTTCTTGATTGTATGATTACTAAGAATGTACTTGTGATTGTGGTGTGTTGATTGGATATACCGCGTTTCGATATACTAATTGGGATCGGTTGTCATGTTTCAACATAATTATGGGATCGGTTGCCACGTTCTTCCATAAACATTGGGATCGGTTGTCTTGTTCCAACATAATTATGGGATCGGTTGCCACGTTCTGCCATAAACATTGGATCGGGTACCACGTTTTGGTATGCTAACAGTTTGGGTTTGGGTTCCATGAGAGGACCAATGACTTGTTATAAATGTATATTGTTGAGCATGTGATAATCGTATTGTATATGTTCGATATTTTACATGTTTATAATGTTGTATTGACTTGCTTATGTTACACTTAGTGGAATAGCCGCGTGATCCTACCAGTACAATGTGGTTGTGTATTGATACTGCACTTGTTCTTTCTTTGTTGAGATACAGGGCATCTTCAAGCGGCTATTGACAGACCTCGCTTAGAAGATCAGTGATCGTTCGAATTTAAGGGTGAGCCAATTCTTCCGGGCTGCCATGGATTCTCTTTCGTCTATGTCCACATTTCGGACTTAGACTTTTCTAGTTAGTTATTAGTTCATAGTTGGGGTTGTATCCCTTTTTATTTAGACTTTGGTTCATTGTTAGATGTTTTGGTACATTGACTTTCAGGTTGTAGGTGTATTTTCCGCAATGTTAGTTGTTAGATCTTTTGTTTGAAGTGTATGGGAACTTCAATTTTTAGATATTATTCCTATTTTGGTATCCTTAAATGCTTTAGTTTTTGGTTTAGTTGCTTGGTTTGGGTTGTAGTAGTGGTTCTCCCACCGGAGGGTTACCGTGGGTGCCAATCATGATGGTCTGGGTCGTGACACAGAAAGTTCTAAATCTTGAACATTGGAGTTCCAAACTTGCCTATCACAAATATTTATCTAGATAACATAACTGTCGGGAAGCTAAGAGAAAGGGAAAGTCCAAGAACTAAGCAGGGAGCTAATTCACATAGACCAACCGATAACAAATTTTTCATCATTTCAAGAAGTGAGAGGAGTCTGAAAAAAAAAAACTATTGGGATCTTCACCAAGGAACGTTTAAAAGCTCTGATTGAGTCCTTTTGCAACAAGTTTGGGATAGTTTCTAAAAAATCACTTTAATGGGGAGTGCTAAAAAGTTGAAGTTGATTTTTTAGAATATAATAGATTTTTTAGTAAAGCTTTAGAATAGTCTAGTGTAGTATCTAACAAAATAATCTTGTGAAAGTATCTACATATTTTAAAGTAGAAGATAAAGTTGCTAGAATTTTCTTGTAGATATTCTAGAGAATTTGATATTTATAGTAAACCATAGAATAATAGTCTAGATCTTGTAGTATCTAGAACCATTCATAGAAAGTATAAATAGGAGATGATCTTGTGCATTTGTATTCAACCAAAAAAGTGAAAGTAATTGAAGAGTCTTCTTCCTTAACAAAGTTCTCGATCTACCAAAATTTTCATTCTCTTTTCTATCTTCCTCTCTTTAATTGAATCCTCCGATCTTAGTTAACGATATTAGACTAGAAAAATGTCTCTCCAATTATATTTTTCTTCTACTATCCTCTACAAATTAAGGATTACAATCTATGAATCGTACTTTAGCACAAAATTGTTCGCTTTTAGGAGAAGAAATCTTCACAAGAATTTTCATTGGAACTATTAGAATTGGAGACGGTAGGAGAACTATCTTTGTTGTTCTTTTATTGTTTTGTAATGCGGGAGTTCCTCTTTATTTAACCGACACAAGAAATCGATTCCGGAGAAGTTCTAACCATTGTGTATTTTTATTTAATATAAATTAAATATATAACAAATATGCATTTATTTATTATTATTTGTATGAATCCAGATTGACCCACATAGGTAACCCGAATCTAATTCCTTCACAAATAAATAGCAGTACATCCAAGCTTAATATATAATCATAAGCCTATAACACACTCATTTCCTGACCGAAAGAAAAACAGCCATAGAACATAAACAAGACGTCCTTCCATCTCAACTCTTGTTCATTGTGTTGTCAATGTCAAGCACAAAACGATATTTCACGTCTGATTTCAAAAGGCGCTCCACTGCTGTATTCACGTAGTCCATTGGCACGATCTCAACATCTGGTGTTATGCTATGCTTTGCCGCAAAATCTACCATCTCTTGTGTCTCCTTTATCCCTCCTATCTGACTCCCCACCACTAGCTTCCTTCCTATTGCACACATTATATACTTATGTATAAAATATTTTCGGTTCAAATTAAAAAAAAAAAAATATATATATATATATATATATATATATTAGATAAAATCGTCGATTGAAGAATAAACGTACCCAAAAGCAGGGGAAATATGGACAACTCTAATGGTTTTTCAGGAGCGCCCAACATCACAAGTTTCCCATGAGTTTTCAACAAATTAATCAATGGAAGTAGAGGGTGAACCGCAGAAACAGTATCGATGATGCCATCAAGTGAGCCAGCTGCAGCCTGCTCGTATTACACGTACAAACAAAAAATAGTATTATTCTTGTGTCATACACCCATAATAAATTTGAGATTGAAGCATACTTGATTGACCGACCTGCATTTGGTCAGGGTCACGACTGACCAAAAAAGAGTTCGCACCTAAACGCTCAATTGCTTCGTCTTTCTTACTAAGAGATGTACTAATGATAGTCACTTTGATTCCGAATGCCTTAGCGAATTTCACAGCCATATGTCCAAGCCCACCAAGGCCTATAACACCAATGTGCATTCCAGTCTTGTCAAGTCCAAAATATTTCAATGGACTATAAGTTGTTAACCCTGCACATAACAGAGGAGCAGCTTCCATTCGTAAATTTTTCGGCCAGTGAACCACGTAGTGCTCATCCGTTACCATTATATCGGAGTAACCACCATACGTGGTGGTTCCATCGGAGTAAACATCGTTGTATGTCAAAATCTGATCGGGACAGTAATTTTCAAGATCGTTGTAACAATCTTCACATTTTTGACATGATCCTACTAAACATCCAACTCCAACTTTGTCTCCAATTTTGAATTTCTCCACTTTGCTACCAATTTCAGTTACTACACCTACAACTTCATGCCTGTAAGAGAAATTGACAATTACAAAGTATTTAGTAACAAAAAAAAAAAACAGAATTTGTGTTAGAAATACATATAATTCGCCACTAATTTTTATTACACATATTGCCAAAAAAAAAAAACTCTTTTGAAACTTGGTGGATAATAAGTTTGCTCATCTACTATATTCCACTTTACTTATAATTTAAATATCCACTTAAATATTATAACCTTGTCGCAGACGTAACAATAGTTATTACGTCTGCAATAGGATTTTAATAAAAGAATATAGTAAAATGAAGCTTACCCAGGTACCATTGGATAGATGCTATTGCTCCATTCATTCTTGAGCTGATGAAGATCAGCATGACAAATTTCACAATACGATATTTTGAACTGCACATTTTTTTCACCAGTCACCCTGCAACACCCGTCAGTAATATTGTTGGTGTAATTTATTACAAATATAATAAATTATCGTTGAGAATAAAATGATAAAATAAATAAAAATATATTCAGACTGAGGTACGGATAGCTCGCTCTCTTCTCTCTTTAAGGAAATTTAAGTTCACTGTGGTATAATCTGTTATCTCATATATTCAGGTTAGTCAAAAATACAAAACAGAAAAAAAAGATGAAATAGACAGAATGTTTTTAATCCGAGCCCACAGAAACCACTGTGTTTCCTTAAGAAATGTAATCCCCTCACTGTACCCGAGGTTGCAGATTAAT
The DNA here is from genome assembly GCA_036250405.1 of Solanum raphanifolium. Lineage (NCBI taxonomy): Eukaryota > Viridiplantae > Streptophyta > Magnoliopsida > Solanales > Solanaceae > Solanum > Solanum raphanifolium. Next base: position 1,775 of record JAJOOE010023318.1, on the reverse strand, counting down.
TCCTCTCAAGATAAAATGGATTAACCTGTTAGAGAAGTAGCGGTACCTCAAACTTCAATAACTTCAGTGAACGCAAGAACAGCAACAAGAACACACACAGACTCAGTCGATCGACAATTTTGTTTATGTAAGAAAATGTATGCAGAGAGGAAAAATTTCCAGTGTTTGAAAAATAAAAAAAACCTCTTATTTATAGCCATTTGCAGCAAGGAACGCGTCTGTTCAGACCTATTTTTTTCAGAACGTTGTGTCTTTTGAGAAAAGTAACGACTTTTCGGAAGGAACAAATCCTTTCAAACGAATTTACCGTTACGTGCGAATTTCAAATAATTCGTTGCGAAATTAATTCTGTTATTTAACTAACATTCTGAATTAATTTATAAGAGAAAGGAAATCAATTAATGAGATTGATTAAATAAATTTTGTCCAAAAATATTATCAATCAATCATTTGCCAAATCTGAAGCCGAGCGAGAGACGACGGCACGAGGGACACCTTTTTCTTAACCCTTTATGAATTAAAGGAAGTGTTCCTAATATAAGAACAACAATTTTCCTTTCTTCCTACCAATATGGTAGAAATGACTTTTCATTTGCAATTTGCAATGACTTTTCATTTTCCCTCCAAAATTGGTTCCCCCACTTTTCCATTTTCTCTTCTTATTTCCCACTCACACCTTGCTAAAACCCAACATAATCTACACCGATATAACAATATTACTCTTGACTTGTCTCCTCTAGAATACAACAACCCAACAACGTCGTACAACTTAAGCAACTCCGGACTAGTTGAAGAATCCAAAAGCTCCATATAAAGACATCTTCCTTCAACATATAAATACTCTCTTTTATATAGTGAATACAGTTGAAAATTTAAAATATTTTCTTTGTCTCAACTCTCTCTTTCCACTACTACATACTACGATATTTTTTATTATTTAACATATTTATAGGTGTGGAAGTCTTCCATATAATTAATGGGTAGAATAAGGGGTATATTTTTCCACGTGGATAAATGAATATAAGTTATAAGAAACTAATGATCATACGAGTTACAAGAAACTAATGATCATAAGAGTTACAAGAACTAATGATGTTCATATAAGTTACAAGAATTATAATAATTTATACCCACTAACATATACTTAATATTTTATTTTAATAATAAAATACATTTACACCAACAATAATTAAAGTTTAATTTAACTTTGCACATATGTATAAATCAGTTTATATGAGTTAAATTCAAAACAAAAAATGAAAAAGATAAAATTAATTAATTTGTACCTTCTTGTTGATAAACTGAATTGAACACTTGAACAAAGCTGAATAGAGATCAATACAACTCCAGATGTGTCTGCCGTACTCAGAAAAAGAGGATGATTGTGACTAAGTTTCTCTGGCAGTTCATTGTCAACTGCAACAGCCATTGTTGAATGCAACAACAACTTCAATTACACCTTATTAAGCTTCGATTCAGACCATATCCATGGCTGATTGCTCTGATACCATGTTGATAAACTGAATTGAACACTTGAACAGAATGAAGAAAATTCTAGAAGAAAACCATCTCAAAATATCTTCAACAAAGAGTGAATACAATGAATTGAATGAATAGAAAAACTAACTAATCTTCTACTTTATATAGACTCTACAACTTAATCACATGGACAGCTGGCAATTAGTTAAAGTATTAACAACTCACTAATCTAACAGATTTTCCTAACAGTTAGTTATAACTAACTTAAGTCGTCGTCTAAGTAACAACTCCTTTCT
>JAJOOE010023315.1:0-12796 GCA_036250405.1 Solanum raphanifolium | reverse complement strand
TGTATTGATTCTGCACTTGCTCTTATTTTTGTTTAGTACAGGGCATTTTCCAACAGCTATTGACAGACCTCACTTAGAAGATCAGTGATCGTCGCTTCGAATTCAAGGGTGAGCCAATTCTTTTGGGCTGCCATGGAATTCTCTTTCGTTTGTATCCATTATTTCTGGACTTAGATTATGTTTTACTTAGTTGATTAGTTCATTAGATTTGGGTCGCATCCCTTCTTGTTTAGACTTGGTTCATCATTAGATATTTTGGTATATTGACTTTTAGGTTCTAGGTTGTTCTTCCGCATTTTTAGTTATTTTTGATAGACTTTTGCTAGAGTTTATGGGAACTCTACTTTTATTTCCTTAGTGTTTGATTTAATGCCTTAGTTTTTAGATTATTTGTTTGGTTTGGGTTGTAGTAGTGGTTCTCCCACCGGAGTGTTAGTGTAGGTGTCAATCACGACGATCTGGGTGGTGACAAAGCTGGTATCGGAGCCTAGGTTCGTTGATCTCGATGTACCCAAACGAGTCTAGTAGAGTCACGAAATGGTACGAGGACGCCTTAACTTTTCTTCAAGAGGCTATAGGACTTTAAGAAATCTCTCTGTTTTCTCTTGTCTCCTTTCGTGCTATGACTTGATTCCAATTGGTATCTGGCGATTCAAATTGGTATTTAACCCCCTTCACTCTTTTGTTTGCAGATGGTTAATACTAGGTATAACGATGTTAGGCCCATAGCTCTTTTCAATGCTCCAGCTAAGGAATCTGCAGTGAGAGGTCGCGATCGAGGTAGGGGTAGAGGAAGAGCTAGGGGTAGAGGTCGTGGGAGAGTAGCGCCTGCTGTGAATGAGGTACCGATTGATAATGTTCCTATGAATAAGAACCCTGCTGCACATAATGAGGAGATAGAAGAGGATATTGAGGTTGGAGATGTTGAGGAAAATGGACAAGAGAAAGAGGTGCCAGCGGAGACTACGATTGTTCCTCATATCGATCCGGTGTTAGCTCAACAGATTATGGCGTTTTTGAAAGGGTTGGCTGGTCCTGGAGTGTTTCCATCTGCTCAAGCTCCTACTAATCCTCTTGTTGTTAGCACTGCGCCCAAGACAGGCGGAAATGTAGGTACTGAAGATTTCTTCCATCCTTTGTTGGGTTCCGTTATGACCGGTAATGAGCATGACATGTTGACTAAGTTCTTGAAGCTTAAGCCTCCAGTATTTCTTGGTTCTGAAATTGAAAATGCTTATGAGTTTATCTTAGACTGTTATGAGAGGCTGCATAAATTGGGTAATGTTCATCAACATGGGGTTGAATTTGTGTCTTTCCAACTTCTAAGGGAGGCTAAGCAATGATGGAGGGCTTATATAGAGTACAAATCTTCTACTTTACCCCCACTTACTTGGACCCAATTTCATGTTCTGTTTCTAGAAAAGTATGTGCCTAGAACCTTGAGGGATCGTAAGAAAGATGAGTTTATGGCGTTAGAGCAAGGTGGTATGTCTGTGGCTGCTTATGAGACCAAGTTCCATGCTTTATCTAGATATGCTACGCAGTTGGTTACTACTGAGGAGGAGAGGATCCGACTTTTTATTAGAGGTTTGAATTCTGAGTTGCAAGTGTTATCTGTTCATATGACTTCTGCAGGGAGGAGTTTTAATGAGGTGACCGACTATGTTAAGAAAGACGTGGGGATGAGGCGAGACGGTCAAGCTAAGGCTTAGGCAAAAAGGGCAAAGAATTTGGGTAACTTTCAAGGCTCTTACACTAAGGGGTCTGGAAGGCCAACACTTGCAGCCAAGCTAATTCAGTCTGCTATGCCCGCATTTACAGGTAACTACTCGGGAACTCCATCTCATAATTTTCATGATAGTTAGAATGTCGTACCTTCGACGAGCAGCAGACCATCTTTTGATCGTACTTCCTACAATTGTGGTGAATCGGGACACATGAGGAGAGATTGTCCCCACCCACGTGTGTTAGATTTCGCGCAGCAACAACAGTCTAGAGCAGTGGTACCCACGGGGAATGGTAATAATGGGAGAGGACGTCCACAAGGTAGGCGAGGAGGTAATCAGCGAAACCGTGTAGGTAGAGGAAATGGTAATGGTAACGGAGGTAGGGGTAACATGAAACCAGGCAGGGAAGTGGCTCGTTATGATGATAGGGCTCAGTGTTATGCTTTTTCGGGGCAAGAATGAGGCGGAGGCATCCGCTGCGGTGATCACATGTACTATTCTTATCTGTGACCGTATGGCTAATGTGTTGTTTGATCCGAGTTCTACTTATTCATATGTATCCGTGAGATTTGCCTAAGATTTTGTTATGATTTGTGATATTCTCGATGCCCCTATTCGTGTTTCTACCCCAGTTGAAGAGTCAGTCATAGTTACCTATGTCTATCGTGCTTGTCCTATTTTGTTTATGGGATTTCAGACTTGGGCTAATTCAGTGATTTTGGATATAATTGACTTTGACATAATCTTAGGCATGACTTGGTTGTCTCCCTATTATGTTGTGCTTAATTGTAATACTAAGTCTGTAACTCTAGAAATTCTGGGAAGGGAAAAATTAGAGTGGGAAGGGGTGTACAAGCCTAAGCAAGCTAAAATTATATCCTCCATTCGGGCTAGTAAACTGGTAGAGCAGGGTTGTTTGGCTTATTTGGCTTATTTGGCTTATATTAGGGATGTTGAGATTGAAGCTCCATCCATTGGGTCTATTCATATGGTGTCGGAATTAATAGAAGTGTTTCCTAATGATTTACCTGGTATGCCTCCTGATAGAGATATAGAATTTTGCATTGATTTAGAGCTTGGTACGCTTCCCATTTCTATCTTTCCATATCGCATTGTTCCGACATAATTAAGAAAGCTTAAGGCTCAAATCCAAGAGCCTCTTGATAAGGGATTTATTCGTCCTAGTGCTTCCCCATGGGGTGACCCAGTTTTGTTTGTTAAGAAAAATGATGGTAGTATGAGAATGTGTATAGATTACCGGCAATTATATAAAGTCACTATTCGAAATAGGTACCCCTTGCCTAGAATAGATGATCTCTTTGACCAACTGCAAGGTGCAACGATTTTCTCTAAGATTGATCTAAGATCCGGTTACCATCAATTGAAAATTAGGCCTGAGGATGTGCCCAAGACGACGTTTAGAACTCGCTATGGGCATTATGAGTTTTTGGTTATGTCTTTTGGGTTGACCAAGAAACTGCAGCTTTCATGAGTTTGATGAATGGGGTGTTCAAACCATTTATTGATTCATTCGTTATAGTATTTGTTGATGATATTTTGGTATATTCGAGGAGTGAGGAAGAGCACGTCAACCATCTTCATAGTGTTTTGGGTGTTCTTGGGAAGCAAAAGCTTTATGCTAAATTTTCTAAGTGTGAATTTTGGTTGAAATCGGTTGCATTTTTGGGGCAAGTAGTTTCAAAAGAAGGGGTAATGGTAGATCCTCAAAAGATTGAGGCGGTTAAAAATTGGGTTCGACCAAGTTCTGTGACAGAAGTTAGGAGTTTTGTGGGGCTCGCTAGCTACTATCGTCGATTTGTGAAAAAAATTGCTTCTATTGCCACTAACTTGACTAATTTGATCAAGAAGGAGATACCATTTGAATGAACTGAAAAATGTGAGAAGATCTTTCAAAATCTCAAGACTCTCTTGACCACCACGCCTATTCTAGCATTACCGGTGGAAAGTAAAGACTTTATTGTTTATTGTGATGCTTGTCATTCTGGGTTGGGTGTTGTGTTGATGCAGGATAAGAATGTTATAGCTTATGCCTCGCGTCAATTGAAGGTGCATGAGAGGAATTATCCAACCCATGATTTAGAGTTGGCAGCGGTAGTGTTTGCTCTTAAGATCTGGCGGAATTACCTCTATGGTGTTAAGTGTGCGGTATTTAATGATCATCGCAGTTTGCAGCATGTGTTCACTCAAAAGGATCTGAATTTAAGATAGTGAAAGTGGATGGAGTTACTTAAAAATAATGATGTTACCATTCAGTACCATCCGGGCAAGGCTAATGTGGTAGCAGACGCTTTGAATCGAAAAGCGGTGAGTATGGGTAGTTTAGCTTGCTTGAGTGTATCCAAGCGACATTTAGCTAAAGAAATTCAGACTTTAGAGTCTAGGTTCATGCAATTGGGCATTTCATAAAGAGGTGGGGTAATAGCTAGTATTGAAGTAAGGGCCACTTTTATTGAAGAGATCAAGGCCAAACAATTTGAAGATGAGAATTTGGAGAAGCTTAGGAAAAAGATTGTGATTGGAAAGGCACAAGAGACCACTCTTGATGAGGATGGTGTACTCATTTGCAAAGGGAGAATATGCGCTCCTAGAGTAGATGACTTGATTGAAAAGTTGTTGGCAGAGTCTCATGGTTCGTGATATTCTATTCATCCGGGTGTGACCAAGATGTATAGAGATTTGAAGCAAATTTATTGGTGGCCGGGCATGAAGAAGGACATAACGGAGTTTGTGGCGAAGTGTCAAAATTGTCAACAAGTGAAGTATGAACATCAAAGGCCTGCAGGTTTACTTCAGAGAATGTCAATTCCGGAATGGAAGTGGGAAATAATAGACATGGATTTTGTGGTTGGTCTTCCCAAGACTTTGGGGAAGTTTGATTCTATTTGGGTAGTGGTTGATAGATTGACTAAGTCAGCCTATTTTATTCCAGTAAGAATAGATTATAATGCTGAACAATTGGCTAAAGTGTATGTGAAGGAGATAGTTAGGTTGCATGGGGTGCCCCTCTCTATCATTTCAGATCGTGGTACCCAATTCACATCCAAGTTTTGGAGGAAATTACATGATGAATTGGGAACACAACTCACCTTTAGTATAGCCTTTCATCCACAGACGGATGGACAATCGGAGATGACTATTCAAGTATTGGAAGACATGTTGAGGGCATGTGTGATTGATTTCGGAGGGCATTGGGATAAGTTCTTACCTTTGTGTGAATTCTCCTATAATAATAGTTATCACTCCAGCACAGATATGGCACCATTTGAGGTACTTTATGGGAGGGGATGTAGATCACCCATAGGTTGGTTTGAGATTGGAGATGTGAAACCTTTAGGGTTTGATTTAGTGAAGGATGCTCAAGATAAGGTGAGGAGTATTCAAGTTAAGCTTTTAGCAACCCAGAGTAGACAGAAGAAGTATGCGGATCATAAGGTAAGAGACATGACATTTCAATCCGGTGAAAATGTTCTTCTTAAGGTATCACCCATGAAAGGGGTGATGAGATTTGGTAAGAAGAGTAAGCTAAATCCTAGATACATTGGTCCATTTGAAATTCTTAAATGTGTGAGACCGGTAGCGTATAGATTAGCTTTACCTCCTAATTTATCAAGTGTTTATCCGGTATTTCATTTGTCCATGTTGAAGAGGTATCATGGTGACGGGGATTATATCATTAAGTGGGACTCAATTGTGTTAGACAAGGACCTCCAATATGAGGAGGAACCGATTGCAATCATTGATCGTGATGTACGCAAGTTGAGGACCAAGGAGATTTAGTCTGTGAAGGTTCAATGGAAGCATCGTCCAGTTGAGGAAGCTACTTGAGAAATCGAGAGAGACATGTGAGACAAGTATCCCCAATTGTTTGTCGATTCAGGTACTACTTCATTTTTTCCTTAGTCTACTTTCCCTAAATTTTATCACTCGGGGACGGGTGATGGGTAAATTGGTATCTATTGTAACGACCAATTCCCGTCGTTATAGAAAATCCAGCATGGGAAAATTTGGGGCTAAAAAACTTTTTCGTAGTATTTGAATTTTTCCAACCTTGTCCAAATTTGGAAGAAATAGTAGCCCTTGAGGTGTAGAGAAATATGGTAACAATCCGGTAGATCTCTTATGGTTTTGATTACATAATTGGTTAGATAACTCGTTAAGAAATCCGTACGACTTTACGGAATTGAATTCGATCGAGTAGAACTTTCGGAATCGATCTTAGCGCAAAGGGTATTTTCTGATCGTCGTGGGTTATAGGTGTGTTGTGAAATGGGATTTTGGAATTCTTTTAATTCGCTCTCTGGTTCCGTTTGGACTACTTTGGTGGGATAATTGTCGCTTTAGCGTGGCCGCTGCAGCGGGATGATGGTCATTGTGGCGGGTACGACAAAACTCAAAATCGTAGACGAAAGATGAATAGATCACTGTTACGCGGAAGCCGCTGGGGCGAGGGTTCTGGTCGCTTTGGTGGGGCCGCTACAGCGGGGTGATGGCCGCTGCAGAGGGACCGACACAACTTAAAGTCGTAAATAAACCCCTAGATGACCTTATTTGGCACTTTTCAACTTTTAGAGTTAAGGAACGACCCCTAAGCGACCCTTACTCAGTTTTCACCATTCTTAAGGCTAAATGTAGGCTTTTCACTCCCCTAATCCGTTTCTCGATCTGTAGAACGTAATAGAATGGGTGAATATTTATGAGGGAAGATTTTGTTATAGATTCTATGGTGGAAACAACCCTAATTTGGATTATTAGGGTCATGGGTTTGATCTAGGATTCATAGAATTATTAGTAATCTAGGTAGTTAATGATTGTTTATTGATTCCCATATTATATTGATTGTTTGTAGACCAAGAACAAGCGGAACGAATCAAGAAAGGGAAGGATCAAGTTTCTTAGGGTTTCAAGCTTGTTTCGAGGTAGGTGATGGTTGTGATTCTATATTGTGTGATGTATGTTTGTTCTTACTTTATTATGACACTTGTATGTATATGAACGTTGTAATGTTGATCACACTTGTTTGTTGTATGATTGTGAGAATATACATTGTGATTGTGATTGTGGTGTGTGAAGGGGATCGATTTTCACGTTCCGGCATAACTAACTTGGATCGGATTGCCACGTTCCGGCATAAATATGGGATCGGTTGCCATGTTTTGGCATAAATATGGAATCGGTTGCCACACTTCGTCATACTAACTGCTTGAGTTTGGGTTCCATGAGAGGATCAAAGATGTGATATAAAATGTGAAACTGATCGTTGTTCGTAATTGTTGATAATGTTGTATATGTTGATACATATGCATATGATTATTATGTTGTTTGACTTATTTATGTTGCACTAGCGGGATAGCCGCGTGATCCTACCAGTACATTGTGGTTGTGTACTGATTCTGCACTTGCTCTTATTTTTGTTGAGTACAGGGCATTTTCCAGCGGCTATTGACAGACCTTACTTAGAAGATCAGGGATCGTCACTTCGAATTCAAGGGTGAGCCAATTCTTCCAGGCTGCCATGGAGTTTTCTTTCGTCTATGTCCACCATTTCCAAACTTAGACTATGTTTTAGTTAGTTGATTAGTTCATTAGATTGGGGTTGCATCCCTTCTTGTTTAGACTTGGTTCATTGTTAGATGTTTTGGTACATTGACTTTCAGGTTCTAGGTTGTTCTTCCGCATTGTTAGTTATTATTATTAGACTTTTGCTAGAGTTTATGGGAACTCTACTTTTATTTCCTTAGTGTTTGATTTTAATGTCTTCTTTTTAGATTATTTGCTTGGTTTGGATTGTAGTAGTAGTTCTCCCACCGGAGTGTTAGTGTGGGTGCCAATCACGACAGTTTGGGTCGTGACACCCTATCAAATTTCTTTTTAAGAAAATGTTTTTGGAAAATATTTCAAATTTTTTTAAAAAATCACCTTTTTACGCCAACCTCCACCCCTACCCCCCCCCCCCAATCCTCACTCAGGCCAACCCCATCAAAAAAGAAATTAAAAAAAATTGAAAAAAAATTCAAATTTAAGAAGTTATCATTTATACGCCAAACTAAGTCTGGGCACCAAACCGGATTGTACCGATACCATTTCGTTCTGTTCCGGTAGTATTTGGTGTAGAAATCTCACATCTAGGATTAGAGAAATTATGGATTGTATTGATGAAAATAATGTTGAGTTGCAACCTCCTTATATAGGGAGAATTGTAGAGTCCTAAGTTAACTATACTTAGAGTCCTACTACAATACCTATTACTACTACTAGAATAATAATAATAATAATAATAATAATAATAATAATAATAATAATAATAATAATAATAATAATAATAATAATAATAATAATAATAATAATAATAATGCAATTATAAATAATCTAATTCTAGTCGTAATATAATCCTAATTAATATAAGTAGTCTAATCCTAGTACGACTCTAATTCTACAGCAGTGATGTAAACTCGTCAGTCAGCTTCGTTGGACATGTTCCTTTGACATGTTCCAATCGTCAACTTCCTTCTTCATCAACACTTGCTACAAACATGTCAGTCAGCTTCGTTGGACCTGTTCCTTTGACATGTTTCAATCGTCAGCTTCCTTCTTTTTCAACACTTCCCCTCAAGCTAGTGAGTAGAGGAATGGTTACTCCTAGCTTGATTCGAATACGCAGAAAAAAAAACTTTGAATACCCAACAAAAACTTGTTTTGTCAATGCTTCGATATGAATGTGATGTCTAGTCATTGCTTGTGATAGTTCATCTGCAGATTGATACGAGTAATTCCACCAGTAAAAACACTTAAGAGCAGTATGATTATTCCTACTACAAATTTGACATGACTCTATATTATTCCTCTCCTTATTTTCACTTTGAGAACTTTTATTGTTCAGAGAACCTGGTCCATATTAACTGTTCTTAGAACTTGTTCCCTATCCAGCAGACTTAAAACCTGTTTCACTGGAGTTAATGTTGTTGTTTCCTCTTCCCCTGCCTTTTTGAGCAGATAATACCATGTTGTGGTTTTGTTGTAACACCTCTTCTTTATCTTCCCTTATATCAAAACTCGTGAGAGCATAAATAAATTGATTAAGAGTGAAATATGGTGCCTTACCTAATATGACAAAGGTCTTGTATTTGAAACCTAAACCTCTAGCAAAATTAATTGTTTTTGTTGCTTGAATATAAGTTTTTTCCAAGCATTCCCACATCTCTTTGGCAGTTGAGCAGCCCACAATTAGGTGCATGCTTTCTTCGGTCAAGTTGCTTGAGATGCAACTCCTTAGTAACACATCTTTCTCCTTCCAATCATCAATGATGCCACTATCTTTTGCATCCTTCTTAACTTTTACAACTTTTCCAGCAGTCTGTCCAGTGGAATAACTAATTTTACTTGGTTCATAGATAAGATACATTAGATTCATCACTTGAATCAATTGGGATACTTGTGTCCTCCATCTGAGGTAGTTTGTTGGCTTAGATTTAATGGAGCAAACAACAATGATTTGGTGAAGTGAGGAGGTTGACGTGGTTTCGGTAGAAGGGGCCATTGCAACGTGTGGTTGTTTTTTTGTTTTTTGTTTTTATCAATACTCAGATAGTGGAAGAGATTTTATGCTCTGATACCATGTAAAAATCTCACGTCTAAGATTAGAAAAATCAAGGATTGTATTGATGAAAATAATGTTGAGTTACAACCTCCTTATAAAGGGAGAATTGTAGAGTCCTAAGTTAACTATACTTAGAGTCCTCCTACAATACATATTATTACTATAATAATAATAATAATAATAATAATAATAATAATAATAATAATAATAATAATGCAATTATAAATAATTTAATACTAGTCGTAATATAATCCTAATCATAATATAATTCTAGTTGTAATATAATCCTAATTAATATAAGTAATCTAATCCTAGTACGACTCTAATTCTACAGCAGTGATGTAAACTCGTCAGTCAACTTCGTTGGATCTGTTCCTTTGACATGTTCCAATCGTCAGCTTCCTTCTTCATCAACACTTGCTACAGACACGTCAGTCAGCTTCGTTGGACCTGTTCCTTTGACATGTTTCAATCGTCAGCTTCCTTCTTTTTCAACATTCGGGAAGGAATGGGATACAGTGAATCGGTACTCGAAACAAAACGAAACGGTATCATGATTTGATACTGGTATGCCGGTACCGGTTCATCCCGATTCCATTTCGATACGATCTGATCCAGCCCCGATAAAATATTTTTAATTAATTAAAAATATCCCTGCAACAAGTTATTTGAATTACAAGTTATAAGTATAACTTATAACATATAACTTATAAACTTCAAAAGATTCAAATCTTAAAAACTTAAGCCGAAAAACTTTTTTTAAAAAAAAGCTATATTAAACTTAACTTACGAACTTATATAAGTAAAAATTAAAAAAAATATATTTAAAATAAACTTAAGTAAAATGACATTATAAATTTCAAAACTATTAAACTTAAAAAAATAAAAAAAACATTCATATTTTCGTGCTTCAAAATAACTCAAAAAAAAATTATTATTATTTTGAAATAGCTATATGTGTCGTCCCGTTTATCCCGTTCCATTCCGGTTTGTACCGGTTCTATCCCTGTATATAGTGGGACGAGATGGAACTGAGCCTCCATTCCGGTAATTCTAGTCCGGTTCATCCTGATACCAGTCAACGACCCAATCAAACCATCCCATGGCCGATTCGGTACCAGTTCATTCCGATATGATGGTTCCATTCCGGTTCGGTGCCCAGTCTTACACCAAACACACCCTTAGTTGTTGATGTCTCCATATATGGAGTTAATTAGACGAAGTTGGAAAAACTTGCAAGCAGGAAAAGGGGTAGATTGTCGCTATTAAAAGGGTTTTCCTTTTTAACCTTTGATAAAAATCTTATTTTTTATATCAAATTTATTTTAATAATAAATATAGTCGAGTGATTTTTGAAGATATACTTAAGTTGGGTGATTTATATTAAAATAAAACAAAGCTTAATTATTTTGCTATTAACTCATCTTTTACCGCAACAATACTAAACCCAACCCCAGAGGCTGAGCTAACTTAGGGTCCGTGGGTTCGACGAACCCAATAATTTTTCTGTAAACTCTATATTTGTATTAAAAAAATAAAATAATTATACATATATATTAGCTTGTGAATCACATAAAGGGGTCTGAAAATGTTTTCCACACTAGACCACTGATCACCTACTAATAGTTGTACAAAAAATATCAAAGGAAGACATAAAACAAGTTGCGTATGACACTGCAGAAAAGAAAGAGTATTAGTCAAATTTTATACAGTAGATAAAAATGATTGGAGTATATTATTGGTCATGTAAAGACATTATATTATGAAAAATTTACAGAGGTACAACCAACAATAGTTGGGTGACCCTCCATTAATAGTTCATTAGTTTCTTCCCAATTTTCTTCACAAATTCTCTCTAATGGGTCAACATTATGAGCATTAAACACCATTTATACGGGTTCTTTATATTCGTAAGCAACTGAAAACATTTCTTAAAAAGAATTCCACCTTGTTTTAATATGTCTTGGAATTTTTCTTGGTACACAACGCTCATTAAATTCTCTAATTCTAGCAACTCTATGAGTATAAAAAATCCAGGCAACATCATATTCAATTTTCATACAACCACATTTAAATAATGAAATACCATCTTGTACAACTAAATTTAATGCATGTGCAACACATCTAACATGAAAAGAATTAACATCAATTGGACATAATCTAGTTTTTAACATACTGGCAACGTTTGTATTATTAGATGCATTATCTAATGCGACAGACATTACTTTATCTATAAGCATGTAATAATCTAGAACACTCAAAATATTTGAAGCTAAATATGCACCAGTTTTTTTCTCTACACATTCTTTATAACTTAAGATTTGTTTTTGCAAATTCCAATTATGATCAATCCAATGTGCTGTAACAGTTAAATAATCACGTCCATTAACACAACGACCCATGTCCGAAGTTATAGACACTCTACAATCTAATATGCTAAATATACAACGAAGATATTGACAATGTTTACCTTGATATACAAAAACATCAGATTTAACAGTATTTCTTAAAAAAACCTCTATAAGTAGGATTATAAGTTTGTTGAATATATTCAATAAAACTGGGATGTGAAGGAAAACTATAAGGCAAACCACAAACAGAAATCATTTTAGCTAAATTTTCGTGATCTCTTTCCTTATTATATTTACATTGTGTTAGTGGACCACTGGGGTTAGAAGGATTTAATGTTCCTTGAACCATGTTAGAAGCCCCTACCGATTCATTAACATTAATATCAAAATCATTAACTAGAATTCTTTTTTTTCTATCGGCTAATGATTTAGCATCTTTATATTGAATCGGCACCCAAGATAACAAATGTCTATTTAAGCCCCCTGTCCCACCTTGACCTCCACCCTGTTTATGTTTAAAATGTTGCTTACACTTATTACAAATAACAATAGAGTTTTCCTTATCTAAAGTCATAAATTGCCACACAACAGAAGTTTTAGGGAGTTGATACTTCACCTTCTCCCTTGTAGGAGGTATAAGTGGTGGGCGTCCACAATTTTGCTCCGTTGAATTTGTAGTTTCATTTGGAACTTCTGTCACCGGACTAGTAGGTGTATCTTCTAATTCCTCTTCTCCCGAACCAACTTCTACTTCTTCACCTGAATTTTCATCAAGATAAGGATTAATATCACCATAAATTTGTTGTAAAATTTCATGATCGAGTTGAACATTTGAATCAATATCATAAGAAGTATCATCAACATAAGTAGAATCATTTGTATTAAGTCTAACTCTAGACATTGATTTAGAAGAAGTACCACCACATTTACTCTTATTTTTTTCCTTACTACTTTTTTATATTAAAATTAAATAATTTACTAATGCCACTTGGTTCTTTCTCTTTTCCTTTACCGGTATCTTTTTTGCTAGAACTCATATTTAATTATATGTAAAGTGTAATATAAAAATAATAATAACACAAAAATTAATGACGAAAAATAAA
>JAJOOE010023313.1:0-11164 GCA_036250405.1 Solanum raphanifolium | reverse complement strand
CCCCCCCCCCCCCCAGAAGTTAAGATTTGTGTTTTAAAATATTTTATGATCTTATCTTATATATATACTATAAGTTATAATATTTATATAACTATAAAAGATTGTGCTTGGCTATAAAATAATAATTTTGTATAAACAGAAACAAAGAAAATTGTAATTAAATAGATTTAAAAAATTATGATCTTAAATATACCTACATTATAATATTTGTATAACTATAAAAGATTGTGATTGGCCAAAAATAATATTGTCGTATAGACGGAAACAAAGAAAGTTGTAATTGTATATAATATTATGAGTAAGTGAGAAAAGTTTTAATGAAAATACATTAATTATTTATTTATTGATTTGATATAAATATCATGTGTGAATAGTGTTTAAATTATTTGGTAGCTAGTTATGAGAAATATTATATATATATTAGATACCGCATAAGTAATATCATATTTGGTAGTTGGTTAGGACTATATATCAAATTAATACGGTCTTGATTTACAATTTGGAAATCTATTGAATTAATACATGTATAAGTTGTGAGGGAATTTATATGTAATTTTATGCACGATAGAAAATGGAATAAGTTGTACGTACATGAATAACCAAAACATGCAAAAATAATCTCTGCATAAAATAATACATAAATTTTCTTATAATTTTTTATAAATTAATAATACGTGTATAATTCTATTAACTATCAAACGAATATGTCTTTCCTGTCCAACTTTAGCCCATGTTTGATATTAGCTTAAGATTTGTCTTAAACAATCTCTCAATCCTGTAAAGATTGGAATAAAATCAACATACATTTTGTACTTTCTCAAAATTCATTTATAGAATCACATTAATATATTGTTATTGTTGTTTTATTGGATAGTGTCAGGGTGATTTTTATTTAAGGAGAATTAATTAACAAGTTTTTTTGAAAAAGAAGAAATTAATAATTGAGTAACAAATAATAATAGTAGACTATATATTTTGATCTAGAAGTTATTTCTTGATCTAGCTGCAAAGATGGAGCATCATCTGTTAAATAATTACAGTACACATATATAAATCAATTATATATATATATAGCATATATTATTTAATTAATTTCCTTAATTTTGTTACGATATTTGTTTTAAATTTCAATCCTCTAAAGATGTGTTCAATATGAAGAAAAATATTTATAATTAAAAAAAATTAGGAAGATAAGTGAGTTATTTTATTTTATTTTTGTATTTGATACACAAGTAAAAATTATTATCTTAAACGTATTTATATATTATGTAATCTAAACAAATAGTATGAAAATAGAGATGAAAGTAGAAATGGCGGGAAAGCTATTGGGATGATTGTAAAAATGAAATGTGTTATACGGTGGATAGTGGCGGAGCCACTTTATGCTCCGCCACTTATGCTAAGACATGTTAAATGTCATTCATTTGCCAAAAAACTACGTTATTTAGCTAGGTATCAGAATTTTAATTTTATGTGCAGCATATGAGAGCTTAACTTTAATAAGATAAAGGTAAAAGAGAGTTGAAAAGGCAGACAACGCAATTTTAGGTTATCAAAAATATAACATTTGTTAAAAAATTATGGATGGTACAAAGAAAGATAGAAGGTTAGAAAATGATTATTATCAGCAGTAATAGTATCTTTTTCTTTCTGTTTTTGTACTTTATTATAGTTATTGCTTATTTCTTTTAACATACTTAGTAATACTTTTTTTTAAAATTATTTTTGTTATATTTACTTTGAAATATTTTTTCTTAAATTGAGAATTATTAAAAATGATCTCTCTATCTCTAAACGCAGAGGACATAATCTGCATACATTCTATCATCCTCAGATCTCATTTATGAAGCTACAATAAATATGTTATTATCTAATTTCTCTATATATATTATGCTACCTTAGTAGAAAATTTGTCTCTCCCAAAAAATGTAAGAACACGATCATTTTAAATTGTTACATGTGAAACTTTATTTTCTCTAATCTCACTAAAAAGTTATTTTCTTTATGTTAAAAAAAAACCATTTTAAAAAAATAAAAAGAATTTTCTAAAAACTACTTAGCTTCGTAACATATTATTATTTTTCAACTTATGTATAGCTAATGTTTGATTAGTTCGATAAAACCTCTCTAAATAAATATTGTCGGGACCATGAAATATTATTATTTTGTAGATTTATTATTTAATTGATAAATTAATACTTATTAATTTATAGAGTGTTTTCGTTCGGGGAATGAAGCCTCGGAGAATTAAAATGAACCCTATTCTGAAAATGACATTCATGAACTCGAGGTCATGCTTAATGATCGTGGTTACCGCAATAAAATGGATGTCAATAGCCTTTTTGTTTACCTGACTGAAAATGATACATATTCAGAAGTCAAGAACTTAGAAGAAATCATGGATACCATCAGAGAAAACAATGTTGAAGATGAAGTAGAAGACAATACAATACCTTTGGAACCAGTTACACGTAAACAAACACTTATCGCGTCTAGAACTCTTCATGTTTTTTTTTGGTGAAATTGAAGAAGACAACACTAGAACTTTCAGATGCAATAAGAAAAGCTAGAGATAAACTTTAACTAGATTTAAATTTTAACAAAAAACTTAAAACAGTAGAATCATATTTCACCAAATTGTCTTGAATATATTTTTATAATTTTAAAAAATTATTAATTTATAATATTAATAGAACCTACATATAATAATTATATAAGGATTTTACGAAAATATATTATCTTATTATTTTATCAAAATCTATAATATTTCTACGAACCCAAATCAAGATCGGAGAAAAATATTATGTTAACAAGTTTATTAATTCATTCTTCGTGTCGATAGAGGAAGGTCATATTAACCTTAGAAGGTGACGTGGTCAAAAAAACAACGCGGGAAATGTTGTTTGCATGGCCCACGTTAGATTCTTGGGATTTCACTTTTCGTATTTTCTTACCATTTTTTAAAAATGGAATAGAAAATCACAAGATAAGAAATCAATCTGACACTGAATAAAAATTAAAGTTTAATCAATCAATTAAATTATCATGATTTCCCAGTAATTTAGTCTCGAATTTATATTTTGAGGCACATATTTTAAGCTAATCGCATGTCGAGTACTTAAGCAGAGCTTATGATCACTCATTCTTTACTCGTTTGAAAAAGCTTCAGATAGAAATTTCAATTAAAGAATTTTTTTGTTCAAGCTATGATATTTTTTTTTTTGTTCCTAATGATCAAGATGTACCATACAATAAAACAAAAACGATATTAATTAGGATCGTCTGATAAGATGTAAAGAATAGTACTGTTAAATATGGTGTATTAGTAGTACTGATAAATGTTTACATTAGTTATGCTGATAAAAATTTTTTTGAAGTGTTAGATTTTATGTATAAAAAATAGCATGTGTATTACTTAATTTTAAAAAAAAAGATATTTGTTTACAAACATATCCTTTACAAATACAATGGAAAGTATATGGAAAAAATCTTGACAGACTGTATTTAACAATGATGACGCAAGTACTAAAACTCTTTGCATTGCTAATATGTCATAATTTTTCATCTATTAATTATACATAGCATATTATGAAATAGAATGCATAATTAATATTTGTATTAATTATACGTACACAGATTGAAAAGGTGTATATATCCAACAAATTATATTCCTGCATTATTTTTCTATTGTGTCCTACCGAACAATTTGATTTCTCATGATATTTAATAAAGAAACTACTTGTTATAGTATCATAGACTAGTTGTTGCATAACAAAAGATGGTGGAGCAGCACAATTCTTAGTTATATTAAATAGCCATAGACAATTGAGCTTTCAATAGTTGAGTATTTGGGAGCCCACAAGGAAGAATCATAATTAATTTATCTAAATGGATAGGGTGATAGAGTTAATATGATTCCTTATAATCTGAGGTAGGTCAAAAGAATGCCTTAAATGGCCGATAAAGAAAAATAACTCCGAGATAAGTTTTTAGTATCTCTTAGTCCTTTGTGAAATAACTTATCCTAAAATTAATAATTATGATTGGGATAAGTTATTCCTACTTGTGGATGGAATACTTATCTCGGGATAAAAATGTAAAATAACAAAAGTATTCCCTTAAACCCTTTTTATAAACAAACAACTTATTCTTAGAGGGTATTTTTGTAAACAAACAACTTATTCTTAGAAATTATGTCATACATACTTGACCGACCAAACAACCAATTAAAAAAATCTCAAGATAATTAATCTTAGCATAACTTATTCCAATATAACTTATCTCATTATAACTAATCCCAACATAACTTGTCTTCGAACCAAACGACTCCTTACAAAACTAGCTAGGGGTGGGGTGGGGTGTGGTAGGGGATGTAGGGTTGGAGGTTGGACATTTACATTCTGTTTGGATCATTGTTACCCATTGTATTGTATTGTATCGTTACTATACCTACAATGTTTGTTTTGATTGTTACTTAAATGTATTGTATTGTATTGTTAAATTTCGTTGTTACGTAACATTGGAAACCCCTATTTATGGAACAACTGATTTGGTGTGTTCCCATTGTTACTTATTTCCTTTTTCCAATTATCTTTACATAATATTTCAAAATACTATTTTACCTTTTACCTTATATTATTTAATTCTAGTCAAACCTCCTACCCTAGAATAATTAAGGATATTTTAGTAAATTTATAAATTACAATACAATACGATACAATCAAACCAAACAATTAAAATGTTATTAAACAACAACAAACAATACAGTCTAGCCAAACATTATATCTACCATACAGTACAGTACAATAGAGTATAATACAATACAATATATTATGAAACAATGGGTAACAATGATCCAAACAAAGTGTTACTTTCTTGCTAGAATTGGCACTCTTGTGATTTACCATACTAGTATTTAAGTTAAACACTTCAACACCTTGTTTGGATAATTGTTACTCGATATATAGTGTTATTAATTTAAATATAATGTTTCTTTATTGTAATTGTTATTAAAATTTATATTGTATTGTCAAAAATCATCATCATTGGTGGATGGGCGAATCATGTTACGGTATGAAAGGGGTTGAGATGAATCCACCTCTATCCCATGTTACGTAATGACAAAAAGTATCATGTAACAATTGATGATTTGGTGTGGTCACATCGTTACGTTGTTATTATTAAAATTTTATTTTTACTTAATTTATTATCTAATAAATATTTTATATCATTTACCGTACCCTTTATGATAGTTTTATTTCATATTCTATTTTTCTTGTTGATTGATCCTTTAAATTGGTTATATCGGAATTATATAACGACAAAAATGATACAATCTATCAAAATATTGTATTCATCAGCATAATTTAATATAATTCAATATATTATGAAATAATACATAACAACCATCAAAATAAACTCTAGCTTTTTTTTTGTCCACGATAATTTCTTTCATAAATTACAAAAAAAAAAATAGTATATCATTAGTTAAACTCTTTAATTCAAGGTTTAGTGTACCAAATAATTTTAAATAAAATAAAGGTATATGTATCAATTTTATTCCAATATATAACAAGAATGCAAGTATAAAATATATAAATACAAACATATATTTAAGTAAAGAAATTCTAGACAAAACACAATCCAGAACAAGCTCTCAAAAATTGAAATACTACACATATATTTTCATTTGATATGAACAACCTCAAATATTTCAGTCAGGATTCATTTCTATTTGAATGAAAAATAATTACTTAGCATGTTTGGTCAAATTCTTATGAAATTACAAGAGGGGAGGGAGGGGGGTGGGGTCTTAATAAACATATTTCTTGAAATTATAATATTTTTTCTTCTAGGTCAAAAACTTATATTCTATAACACAATTGGTGATAGTCTTATAGTTGCTTAATTAGTAGTATTGTTGTGTAGTTGTTATTGGGGTAGCTAGGGTTGAGGAAGGTTATTCGATTTTTTTTTATAGAATATAAATATATATATATATATTTATTTATTGAACCTCACTTCGATTTTTTCGTGTGTTTATTTCTTTATATTTGAAGTTCGAACTCCTAGTGAAAATCTTGACTCCACCGTTTATCGTTATTGTTCTTGTTCATCAAGATGTGTCATACAAGACAAAATATAAGAAAAAAGATCATGTCAATTTGTCATTATGAAATCTGAGATACAATCTGCATGGGATTCTATCACGATAGCCAAGAATTTGATCTTATTTCCATAATTAACTCTCTTGTGATTTATCATACTAGTATTTGAATTTTAACATCCTAACACCTAGTTTGGATAGTTGTTATTGTTCTTAGTTTAAATATAATATTTATTTTGATTGCTATTTAATTTTTATTATATGGTGTTATCAAATTAATTAGCATCATCAATGAAGTCTGAACTTTTACTAAGTGATTTTGAATATAAAGAAGTAAACACACAAAGATATCAATGGGATTCAAAATCTACTATAAATACATAAAAAAATAAATTGACCTTATATACATAGCGTAATTTTTAGACGAATGGAGTTCATATTATGGTACCTTAGCTTCACCCTAGTCCAGTTTAACGTAATGAAGAAAAGTCTCATTTTATGTAACGACTGATTTGATGTGATAATGTGGTTATGTTGTTATTTTTTTCTTATTTTTTCTTTATTAAATGATAAATATATCTTATTATTAATCGCACCTTTTATGTTAGCTCTACTACGTACCTTACGTTTCTTGTTGATTTATGCTTCAAATTGATTATATTTGATATTGTGTAACGACGCAAAATTAATGATATAATCTAACCAAGCATTTCACTCATCGAAATAATATAGTACAATACAATACAACACATATCTAGTGAAATCTTACAAAGTGGAGTCTGAGAAAGGTAGGGTGTAAGCATACTCCACCACTACTTCGTGGAGGAGATGCTATTTTTGAAAGACCCTTGGCTCAAGTTTATAAAATCCAAGTAAAAGAAGAAGAAATTTAGAGAAATCATAGCGAAAAAGAAAAGCAGTGTAAGTCTACAAAAATAATAATAAAAACAACAAAATAATGTGATAGTAAAAAAGCAATAACAACACAACACAACTAGTCCTATGACAGACCCTAAAACCTTCACAAGGCAAGACAACACTCTACCTGTACTAGCCTTCTACCCTGTAACATCTCGCAATTTGAAATAGTTAGGAAGAAGCTAAGAATTTGAAATAGTCATTTTTGGAAAGAATGAAAATCTGGAAATTTGTTGAAGTTAGGAAAATTGAGTTTTTGGTCAACTTCAAATAGCCATAACTCCTAGCTCAGAATGCGTTAGGTGTACTTCCAGATATGGTTGGAAAGTTCTTGGAATAATCTTTCCAACGCCTCTGAGTTTGCTTGATTCCGAGTTTGTATGAGTGAGTTATGCCATTTGGAAGTTGGGCTGTTCAAATAAGGAAATGTCCAATTCGTATTTTTGAAGGGTATTTCAGTCCTTTCCTTATCCAATTAATTAAATTCGTTTTAGTAAATTAATTAAGGGTCTAAACTGAACTTGGTCAGTTTTATGCTTTTGGAAAAGAGTTAGGGTTTTAGAGAAGAGGAAAGAAGAGGAGAAAAGAGAAGGAGAAGTAAGGAAATCGTCAAGTTCGTCGAGTTTAGCTTGTGGATTTCGTCGGGGGTGATCCCTACAAGGTATGTGAGATCACATAGCGTTGGGTTAGTTCACCCACGCGCCAAACATGTTAATTCAGTGTATTTTCGTCCTAAAAAGATTGAGAATTTGATGTTCTTGATAGTTGTTATTGAATTGATTTCGTTCTCGAATACAAGTTGGGATTAAGGAGTTTCTTGATAATTAAGTGTTGTTTCCTTGAGTTGTTTGGGTTAGATTTTGTATATATGATTTGGGTACATGAATCTAAAGTGAATTTGAGAAAAAGAATCGGATTAAAATGATTTAGGATCAGAGAACGAGGTCAAATATTCGTCAGATTGCGTCTGTGGGAAGGCTGGCGCGACGCGCCCCCATAGCGCCAGGAAGGCTGAGGCGGCGCACAGCAGTGCGCCAAAGTTGAGCCCCAGTAAGTTGGGGCTGGCGTGGCGCGCCTGGGGTTCGCCCAAATCGTCGTTTTTCACCAGTTTTCGTCGTTTAGCCTATTTAAGTCCTTCTAAAGTGTACCAATACTTTCCATTGATTCTAACTACTCTAAATGACTTCTAAACATCTAGAAATCATCCAGAAACATGAATCACAACTTTGAATCCATAAATTCAAATTCAAGGAAAGTCAAGAGCCAAGTCTAGGAAGTTCTTAGAGTCTTTTCAAGAAGTCTTTTGCAAATGCTTTTAACTTTGTTTTAAGACTTCAAGTTCAAGTTGAGTAAAGAGTAAAGATTGAAGTTCATTTCTTCAAAAGTATTAGGGGACTATATATTCCCAAAGGGTTTAAAATGTTTTCACATTTAAACAAGAAAGGAAACCTCGATTTCCAAAGAGCCTTCAGGCTAGTTTTCAGAAAAGAGTAATCGCTTTCTAAATGAAACAAGAGAGGAAACTTTGATTTCCAAGATAACCTTTGAGCTAAGTTTTGAGCAATTATCTCAAACCACAGCAGGAAGTTATATTTTTAAACATAAAGAGCTAGTATCATATTTTGAGAGTAGTATTGAGCATCGATATGGGGGAGCGTTCAGAGAACCCCCAGCCCCCATAAACCATGTAGCCATCATGGGTAGAAAAGGTTTATACTTTTTAGATGAACCCTTAGTGCTTTTTAGCATAGACTAGTGGATCCACTTAGTAGTTCAGGTCCTATATTCCCGGCAAGGTATATGATGGCCCTGACAGCGTGGGGCCAAGAAACATTGTATCGTCACTATAACTCTTAAGTGATGGTTGTCGGTTAGAGAAACTCCCGCATCAATATTTTGTATTTTTATATACATCAGTTTAATTGTATTATTATATATATCTTAGAGTTATTTGTATCTTTGCATACACACAGAGCTGACATTATGTTTTAAACAGTTTTCTTAATATTGCACTTGTTTTTAAACTGCTTTATATTGAAAAATGAGTTTAGTCATGTTGAGTTGAGTTGAGCGAGGTAAGTTCTTCAGTTCCTTTTAGATTCTTTTCAAGCTTAAGTTGTGTTTAACATTCCAACTCGCATACTCGTACATTCAAAGTACTGATGCCAGTTGACCTGCATCTTATTATGATGCATACGCAGGTAACCAGGATCAGCATCCAGTGCATCGTTGATCCAGTTGAGCTTCAGAGTTGTTGGTGAGCCTCTTTGCATTCCGGAGGATCCCTTTTTTTATTACTTTATCATTTTAGTTCATTAGGATGTCGTGGGCCTGTCCCGACATCCATCTCAGTTGTTTTAAAGGCTTTATAGATAGTCAGTCAGATGTTTGTTCATTCGTCATCATTTTGTTATTGGCTTATGTTCAGATTTGAGTTGCCATTTTAGCTAAGTTAAATGTTTATTTTTAAAACATTATGAGTTCAATTTGAGACATGTTGAGTTATCTTGTATTTGGATTCTCTTTCTTATGTCTAAGTCTTCCGCTGAGTAAGTAAGCCAGACCAAGGGTTCGCTTGGGGCCATCAATGGTTCTCGAGTGCTAGTCCCGCCCAGGGTGTAGGCTCGGGGAGTGACAACTTCCCACCTAAAGTTTTGTCCTTGATAATATGAATTTGTGTCATGTCCTCAATAATATAAAGTTGCGTCATGTCATGTCATGTCTAATCATATCTCCTCAATACTTTTTCGGTCTACCCCTACCCCTTTGCGTACCCCATACCTCCAACCTTTTACACCTCCTCACTAGGACATCGGTTCACCTCCTTACTAGGGCATCAGCTCACCTCCTCTGCATATGCCTAGATCATTTCATTCTTGCTTCCCTCTTCTTGTCGGCCACTATCAGCTTCTCCCAAATTATAACCTTACTCCTAATTTTGTCACTCCTAGTATACCCACACATCCATCTCAAGATCCTTAACTCCATAATATGCTTCTTCTAAACATGTGAGTTCTTGACTAGCCAACACTTACCTCATACAATAAGGAGGGTTTAATCACCACGTGTAGAACTTACCTTTGAGTTTATGTGATAACTTTTTATCTGAAAATACTCTAAAAACAAGTCTTCATTTCATCTATGTTGTTCCAATGTGATGTGTGACATCATCGTCGATGTCCCCACTATCCTTGATGACAAATTCAAGATAATTAAAACTTTCTCTTTTGGGATAGTTTGTGTGACAAGTCTCACTTCTGTGTCTGCTTCATCCAATGCAATGCTGAATTTGCACTCCAAATATTCCATTTTAGTCCTACTCAATTTGAACCCTT
This sequence comes from Solanum raphanifolium, assembly GCA_036250405.1. Taxonomy (NCBI): domain Eukaryota; kingdom Viridiplantae; phylum Streptophyta; class Magnoliopsida; order Solanales; family Solanaceae; genus Solanum; species Solanum raphanifolium. Next base: position 805 of record JAJOOE010023313.1, on the reverse strand, counting down.
GCACTCCAAAGTTTGTTATCTGTAAACAACAGACACCATGAAACCTCTTCCTGAGTAGACTGCGTCTACTCAATCATCACTAAGGCAAATAAAAAAAGGCTCAACATTAATCTGAATTTTGGATTCATCATACATGCCCCTTATTGTCCTAATATAAACCAACATGACACTTTTAGCCTCCTAACACTTTCAGAGGACATCCCTAGAAACTTTGTCATACGTCTTCTCAACACCATATGTAGGTTTTTTTTCTTTTCTTCTCCAGCGATCTCCTCACAAGATGGATTGCTTTAGTAGTTGATCGCTCGATATAAATCCAAATTGATTCTCTAAAAAGGACACCTATATTCTCACTTCATCTCCACCACTCTCTCTCATATATTCATATATGGCTTAGCATATTATAATACAATATAACATAATATAAGACGATATATTATGAAATACTATGTAATGATTATCAAAACAAGGTGTAAAGTAATTGCCTTTTTGTCTACAACAATTTTGTTCATAAATTATAAAATAAATTTATCGTAGTATACATTAGTTAAACTCTTTAGTTCAAGATTTAGTGTAAAAGATTCATTTGATCAATCGTGTAAATAATTCAATACCTAATAATTTTAAATTAAATAAGGGTATATGTATCGAATTTATTCAAGGATATAATAAGGATGTAAGTAAAATAAATATGAACATAAAATAATATAAAGAAACTCTAGATAAAATAAAATCTTAGACAAATCTTAAAAAATTAAACATACATCAAAGTAAATACTATATTTATTTCCATCTCATGCGAACA
>JAJOOE010023312.1:0-12166 GCA_036250405.1 Solanum raphanifolium | reverse complement strand
TGGATATTTTAGTGTCATTAATCATATCATATTGTGTTATATTTTTAAGAAACATCTTAGATAGTTGTATTTTGGTAGGACTAAAGAAATATTTGAAGTACAAGTAAATTATATGTTTGTATGAATACTTTACCGGAAAAACCCAAAAAAACCCGAGGTTGAAAAACCGGAGTTTTATTGGTTTGGTTTATAAATTTAAAAATACAACACAAATGGTTTGATTTGATATTTGAAAAACCCGAACCAACCCGACCATGTACACCCCTACCTTTTAGTTGGATTTCACTAATTCAATAAGCCAAATCACCATGATTCTACAAAGAAGTTCTTTATATAAAAAATACATGCTCTATCCCAATTCATGTGACACAATTCGTTTTTCGAGAGTCAAGTAGGTTAAGTTTGACCGAAAATTTACGAATGAAATCTTCAATATTTTTTAAATGAAATTTATATATTTGTAAACTACGTAGAAAGTATTATAAGTCACAATAGTTTACAATCCAAAATTTTTAAAAGATATATGAAAAATTTACAGTCGATAAACTTGTTTGAATCTCGAAATCCAAAATGTGTCACATAAATTGGAATGGAGGGAGTAATAATTAATGTCCCGTTCAACTTAGTCTCAGCTGACATCTATGCCCTTCAACGTTGAATGTACGTAAATAGACTCTTAAACTTGTATAAAATTGAACAAGTAGACACATGCGTGTGCTACATGACAATTCATGTGAGACACAATGTAAGACACATGTTTACTTGTTCAACTTTATACAAATTTAAGTGTCTACTTATGCACACTTAAAATTAAAAGACATAAATGTCAGCTAAAGCCAAGTTAATATACATGTTTATGTGGTATCCCTATCTAAAAAGGTTTCCTTATTTGTGGAGTATATTCTCATTTTTCATTTCAGGGATTTAAGAAGATAGTTCCAGAGAGATGGGAATTTGCAAATGAACATTTCAAGAAAGGACAAAAACACTTACTTTGTGAGATCCAAAGAAGAAAGAGTACACCTCAACAATTACATCATTTGACACCCTACCATGAACACATCACAAGAAGTATCTATCACCAAGAAACACAAAACCCTAGCAGTGTTGATCATGATATCCTTTTAGCACTCACACAAGACAATGAAAGGCTAAGGAAAAGGAACATTGTACTATTATCTGAACTCACACATATGAAGAATCTCTACAATGACATTATCTACTTCATTCAAAATCATATCAAACCGGTTGAGGAAAAATTCCGTGTGTTTTTACTTAATGAAGATCTGAATCAGAAAATCGTTGATCACCATCGACATCGCCAAGTACATATTGAAGATCATGAAGAGCCAAAGAGTGATAAGGTAAAGTTGTTTGGAGTGAGTTTATGTGGGAAGAAGAGATCGCATCATGAAAGGATTGATCAAGAAGTATTAGAATGTTGATTTGTGAACATTTCAATTTTAGTGTCAATTAAATTTAGATCACATTTGTTTTTTTTAGCTCTTTCAAAATTAAAACCAAGGTAATTATGTCAAGAGGTGTTGTATATCAATTGATGCACAAAACAGAGAAGGGTATATCCTAGCATTAAATGTGAAAATGAATTTTGACTTTATAGGAAACAAATAGATAGGGAAAGACATATATCTACTAAACTTATGTTTGATAGAAGCAAAAGTTCATTTCAAAACTCACAAGTTATGTCGTAAAAGACATACCTCAATTCCTGCGGAATTTATCTCAATAGAGATAAGACTTTCGTTTTATAACCCACAAGCTATGTCATTAAAAAAATTTATTTAATTCTACACAACTTATGCCGAGTATATCTAGCGAAATTATGTCATAGAAATAGTACACAACTTACACCGCATATCTTAATTCCTACACTATTTATGTCTAGCGAGGCAAAAGTTCTCTAAAGTTATACCTAGCGAAATTAGGTCATAGATATTGGTCCATACATTTATCAAATGAGCAATAGGGTAAAAAAATTAAAGATCGTCATATTTTCATCAAATGAGCAATAATTCTTTATAGGAGTTATCAAATTTGTAGCAATACAAACAACAATAGTAAATTTTATTGCAAAATTTGAAAGTAATATTTTATCTTAATTTCGTTTCTTTCATTTTCAAAAGTTAAATTAAAATCATTGGTTAGTTTGCAAAATTATGTTGTACGACTAGCACTATTTATTGATGTTCGTGGAAATCAATTTTTTAGCTAGGTAGTATAATAATTTATAAACATAATTTCTCATTCAATAAAAAGAATGTCAAAATACGTATATGTCTTCTTGATAGGGGTACGCTCAATCCAATTTTATTTTTTTATTGATTAATTTCAATGGTAGATTGGTAGTAACTTATTTGACAATCTTTTATTATATTTATATTATTTGTAGTAAAGGAAAAAAGTCTTTCCTCCGAGCAAAGAAATATTTGAAAGAGGGCAACATATTAAATTTGGGAAAAAAGAAAACTTGAATTGATTCTATAACTCTTGCCTTGAAGGCAAGACTTAGTTCAATAATTTAAAACAACAAATTACGTTTCATAGGCAAGACTTGACACTATCACATTGTGTCTTGATTTATTAGATGATTTATAACTCTTGTTTTAGAGGCAATACTTAGACGAAGAACTTTAAAACAATATGTGTAATGCCCGTGTACAAATACTATCACATTGTGTCATGATTTATGAGATGCTCTATAACTCTTGCTTAGAGTCAAGACTTAGCCCAAGGACTTCCAACAAATAAGTTGAGCCTCATGGGAAAGAGTCTTGATTTATGAGATTATACTCTATAACTATTGGCTTAGAGTTAAAGACTTATTAGTCCAAGAATTTCCAAACAACAAGTTAAGCTCAGTGGAAAAAAAGAAGAGAAAAGATTTAAAAAAAAAATGAAAGAAAAATAAAGAAATAGAAAAAATAATAAGTGAAAGAAAAAAGAAAAAGAACACGAAAAAATAGAAGTTGACAAAAAAGAGAAAAGAATAAAACAATAAATAAAAGAAAAATAAACATTAAGAGACAATTGAGCATTGAAAGTTCTTTAAAAACATTTGAGGGGTGAAGAGACAAAAATGCATTGTACTAGACACACATATAGGAAGAAAGGCTAGTTTTTAAAGACTTTTCTTGTGGTGGATTAAAAGTCAAGATCACACACTTTGGGAAACACCTTGTGTAATTTCTTGAATAATAACATTGAACTAAATTGAAATACTTTAAAATTCAGTTTTTCTCATAAATAACTTTCATTATATGAAATTTATAAAAATTTGAATGGTTTTTTTTTTTTTGGGTTCAGAACATTGAAACTTATTTATAATCTCACAAATATTTATCACTTATTTAAGACCATAAGTTTCAAAAGTCTTTCTTACTTTCTTAAACTTTATATCAAGTCAAACTAATTACATAAATTGAGAATGATAATACAAACTTTAAGTTATATATATATATATTAAAACAATAATTATCAGGTCATATAAAGGGTGTCTACAATTAAGAGATTTATATAATCCAATAAATTTTAAAAAAAAATAGATTATCGAGTATAACAAATAATGTGACTTGATTGATAAATAACAATTATTTGTAGTACAAATAAGTGAAGTAGAATGCGTGGAGTACAATAGTTTGTAGTAGTACTTTATAGACAAAGACATCATATAAAGAAATATATTGTCTTAGAATTGAAGTACTAGTACTAATTGTAGTACAATGTGTAAGATCTATCTCCCCTTTATATATGTCTTCATGAATTCACATAAAAAGATGGAGTCAACAATATGTGGATGTGTTCAATAGGGTTGATTTGAGAACATATGTATGTGCATATTTTGTTTCTAACAATTTATTGTTTATAAATGTGACACATATGTTCTCAGGTCGCCCCTGTAGACTATTCTTCATCATTCAATTTGAGAATAGGTTGATATTAATGGTGTTGATTTTGATTGACTATGTTTCAACTAATTGTTTTAAAGGTTCTCAGATCGCTAACGTGACTATTCTTCATTCTTTAATTTGTTAAGATATTGATATTGATTGACTGTATCTCTACTTGTTTTAAAGGTTTGATCACAGATAAGCCCAATGTCGATATTAGTAATTAAGCAAAAGGTAACCTTGAATTGATAAGAGGTTGATATTGATGGTGTTGATTTTTAATGAATATTTTTTGCCTATTTATTTTCCGTTTCATCCTCTATATTAGGCATATATATCTAATGAGATTTCAAATAAGATGTTTTGAATATCAAATAGATAAATTGAAAAGGAAATGTATGGGCTAGTTAATTTGCAAAGGAAGTTTATGGACTAAGGTGGACTTATATATAGGCTAGGTCCAATTGTCAATGCAGGCATGATATAAAATTTGGAAATTTTGTACTGTACAATATTCTAATAAAGTCCTCATGAAAATCGAAAATAGGGATGAAAATGAAATGGGAGTTGTGAATGTGGGACGGGTTGAGTCTTAACCCACAAAATTTTCAATCCGCCCACATTATCCTTTTATGTGTTTTAATTTTCCCTGCCTCGTCTCACCTCGCTGGAATAATTTGCTATACTTTCAAAATAGGATTAGGAATAACTTTTAATAATTGAATTTATTCCATATTTTTATGTGAGTAATCATTTCTTTGGTTTATGGAAACTTTTTATGGTTTAGAAGATAAAACTATTTCTCTATTTTTTTTATATAAAAAAAAAAACCTTTTGTGGAGTTCAACCAAAACCTAGTAGATTTTAGTAATACTGATGATGGTGACCAAAAATTTCTCCAAGCACAATGATTTGCTTTCCCAAATCATTTTCTTGGGCCTACAAATACCAAGGGGAAAAGCAACACCTTTTAGTTGGATTTCACTATTTCAACAAGCCAAATCACCATGATTTTACAAAGAAGTTCTTTATATCAAAAAGACCTACTCTCTATGTCCCAATTCATGTTACATAATTCATTTTTTGAGAGTCAGATATTTTAAGTTTGACCAGAAATTTACGTATGAAATCTTCAATATTTTTTAAATGAAATTTTTATATTTGTAAACTACATAGAAAGCACTATAAGTCACAATAATAATTGACAATCCAAAATATTTAAAAGATGTAAAATTTTTATAAATGACATAGATTAGACTAATATTTTCAAGTTATAGCAGTAGAATAAAACTTTCAAGTTGTAACAATAAAAAATTTCAGGTTACAACATTTTATTAAAAAAAAAAATTAAAATAATACTAAAAAATATTTTTTAAAACATCATAAAAAAATGTATAACATTAAGGATAATTAATAATGCATAAATTTAGGGGATTCAAAACAAAATAAGAATATTTGGTTTCCTTTTTGTACTCAATCAGTTATAATTAAATCAAAAATCAGATTTTATTTTATTTTCAAACGTTTCTCTCTCCCTCTAATTTTTTTCTGCCAATTTGTTTTCCTTGTTTTTACTCAATCAGTTAAAATTAATTCAAAAATCAGATTTTTTTTTATTCAAACGTTTCTCACTCCCTCAATTTTTTTTTCTGTGATTGTCGTCATTCACGACTAATTCCAAAATATTTTTGGTTCAAAAATTTTTATTTTGTGGTAATGGACATATTCTTATCGATATTAATAAAACATGGTGGTAGATGTGATCCTTCTGGTTAGTATTCATTGCGATTTATTATTTGTATTTTTATTCCAACTTCAGTAAAAAAAATTAAGAACAATGAAACTGAAAATGAAATTTTTGGATTTTGGTTGTGTATAATAGATTTAAATTGTGATTTTTTTGTATGAACCTTCGTTTGCTTCATATTACAAAACAATTTCTAAGAAAATTGAATAGATGATGTTATGAGTTTTTTGTAAACTGGTTTTTGTAAGTATACTGTAAACACAATGAATGTGGCGATTTTGTATTTATATTTGAATGATTTGATTATATTTTTTCATGATAGTGTATGAAATAGTGATGATGTTATCGTTATAAATTTATGAAATGTGTGTAAAAAAATAAATGTATGAAATGTGTTTTATGGTATGAATTCTGATAGACTGTTTGGAATGATATTGGTATGAATAAGTAATGACGAGTGTCTATAAATTTGAGTGATAAGAAAGAAGTTGTGGATGAAATTTGTATTATGTTTGGTATGAAATTTGAATATAAATACAACATATTTATTATTCCTTTGTATTATGTACGACAAACTATTTTTTTTTTATGAAATGTGTTTTATGGTATGAATTCCGGTAGACTGTTTGGAATGATATTGGTATGAATAAGTAATGACGAGTGTGTATAAATTTTTGTGAGAAGAATGAAGTTGTGGATGGAATTTGTATTATCTTGGTATGAAATTTGAATATAAATACAACATATTTATTATTCCTTTGTATAATGTTAATAGGTTAGCAAGGAGGTTGCCAGTGATTTCACTTCTTGAATTTATGAGGATAACAGTTCAAACATGAATTCATAAGCACAACGAGGAGACTGCAAAAACTAGATCAGAGCTAACAAAAAAATATGATCTTAAGCTCCAGAAAAGTATTGCTTTGTCTACCAGTATGAGGGTATGATTTTTCCTTTATTCATTAATATCCAAAGGTATTCATGTATGCAATTGATATGATTACTGACTGAATTTGGTATAAAATGCCAACTTACATGAACAACACATTACACAAGTAGCTGAAATGAATTTGATATCCATTATGTATATAGTTGAAACCTTTTTTGTGGCTTGTTTTTTTTGTAACATGTTAATATTCAATTTTTTTGTGTTAGGTAATACCATCAAACACTTTATTTGCATGTTGTTGTTGATGGACCAAAGCGGTACATAGTATGCATAAATACCAAGAAATGTAGTTGCGGAAGATTTCAAAATGATGAGATATCATGCGAGCATGGAATGGCAGTTCTTAGGTACAGAAAATTGCATGAAACAAATTACTGCTCTCCTTTTTATAGCTTGAAGAATTTTGAAGATGCATATGTGATCCCTGTTGAACCTCTCCTATGCGAGAGTACATGGGATATACCAAGTTATGTTTCAGAGCCTAAATTGATGTCGCCTGGTTCAAAGAGAATGGTAGGAAGACTGCAACTTAAACGCTGGAAGGGATTTGCTGATGTGAAATTCAAAAGGTCTAAAGTTATTTCCAGTAGAAGTCGTCAAGTGGGCCACAACAGGAAGACATGTTCAAATTACCCTGCGCAAAAAAAATGATAGTTTATTTGTTTAAACGATACAAAATTTTTATTTTATTATATCTTTTAGACTCATGTTTTTTTTATTGGTACAATGTATTCATTGTTTTCCAATAATATTTATTGACAATGCATATCAAATATATACAGAATTGATATCAAATGCATTCCAGCTAAGTGTTTAATATACTGTTCATGTTTTATACAAGATTCATTCAGTAATCATATCAATTGCATATTGCTGTAAATAAAATTCATGCCAGTTTAATATATAAGGTATTGTTCATATTAGTGAACATTATATAAGGTAATTATGGTATGCATTTGGTATTCATTTAGTATGCAACTTAATAGCGACTGATATTATTTAATGTAAGTTAGCGTGAGTATTAATTGGTATCCAACTGGTGTCTACTCTAAACCAAAATAAAATAAGATATAATTGATGTTGGTGCAAAATTTAATGATCGCAGTTTTAAATTGTCAGATTCGTTTCTTATAGTATTTATACAGATTGTATACCAACTTCATAAATCTTTAAAATATAAAATACTTAATCCACGCTTGTTAAGACAATATAATTTACAATTGGTATTAATTTGATATCCATAAGGTATCCAACATGAATAAATATAAAACAAGATGTAATTGAGGTTGTTACAAAATACATTGATCACTATTTTACATTGACATAATCATTTCTTCAAGGTATTTATACAGGTTGGATACCAACTTCATTCATTTTTTATTTTTTTATTTTTTTTGTGTTAGAATATGAAGTAAAAAAACCAATCATGTATGAATTTGGATGCCAAAAATGTACAGTTTGGATACCAATTATAAGACAGAGTTAGTTCATGAACTCTAAATTGGTATTCATTTTGTTTCAGTTAATAAGACACTGTAAGATCATGAACTCTAAATGTTGAATCCAATTGGTATGCAGTTTGATATAATTGTTATCCCGAAAATTATTATACTCAATGTGTAATTTATCTTTAGAATGATGTATCCAATTGGTATGTAGTTTGTATATAACTAGTATCTTCAAATTATAATAGTCAATTTGTAATTCATATGTAGTTGGTATCTGACTGGAAGAAAACAATGGATATTATATAACATCAACTACTTAAAACTGTATCAAACACAAAAATATCGTCCAAAAGTTTTAAAAAAAAACGTGTAATTCTAAAAAATCTAAGGTGCAATCAACTATCTCAAATTTGATCTTCATGCTCTTGGTGTAGGATAATTGCTGGTATTCGGAGCATGTTCTTTTGTTATGCGAGGTCCACCAAATTTGCTAGCAACAATTCTAGTTACTTCACTCTCATTGATCGCGTCATCATCATTCTTTATTTTTCCATAATGTCATATGATTGTGGCACACCTTTGACGATGGTACTTTGCATCGATATCAACAGAACGTATATCAAAAACTCCATTACTGATGTATTCAGCAAATAGACATGTGTACAAACCACAATCACTGGAAAAACAATTGCATGACATAATATTTATAACAAAAAAATCACTAATTTAAATAATTTGAAATTAAATTAAATATAATACTTACCATAACCACTTTTTTTTTTACCTTTTTTAGATATTGGAATTTCTGAGTCCTCCTTCGTTGTTGTTCTTCTTCTTGATGGTTTTGAGGACTAACCAATTTCAACATTTGTTGTTTTTTTCTTTTTTTTCTTTTTTTCTTTTTTATCTCACTTACTAAATTCGAATCCGAATGTGTTTCTACAATTTTACCCTTCCTCTTTTTTCCCCTTTGATTTGCAGGACTTACCATTTTCTTTGCTTGACTATTTTTCTACTTTTGAGTAATCTGATTCTTCGATTGAGAAGAACCCGCCTTTGCCGGAATTTCATTATTTTTTGACGGCGGGATTTGAGTCAATATGTTGAATGTTGGAGCATGTACTCCATCCGTAGAAGTTGCTTCAACTAGTGGAGGACTCTTTCGAGGCATTAGAACAATTTTCTTCGACATGAAGAAGATGAGAAACGGAATGCACTGTTTGAGAGAGATGAATTTTTTATTTCTGAAGGTGTGGTAGTGGAGTAGTGGCGTGTTGTATAGGATAGGCGTGGGGGGGGGAGGGTGGGATTAACATGAGTGGGTGGTAGTGCGGCGTGTAACGGTAAACATGGAACTATAATCAATATAAGTCCTTAAAATTGGGTAATTGATAATTACTGATTTTAAAAAAGGAACTGCAATCAAAATAATTAAATTATTAATAATATAAAATTATAAAAAGATTAATCATTTAATTGATTTTTAAATAAAGTTAAATTTAATTGATATGTTATAACTCGTAATTAAACTGTTATAAGTAAGAATTTTTTAAGAGTAGGTTTAAAACCCGTAATATTATCTCTTAAATGTGTATATGGTGTGATTTTTCCTTAAAAGATATATGAAAAAATTACGGTCAAAGATAAACTTGTTTGAATTTCGAAATCCGAAATGTGTAACATAAATTGGGACGGAGGGAGTAATAATTAACGTCTCCTTCAACTTAGTCTTAGCTGACATCTATGCCCTTCAACTTTGAATAATGTACATAAATAAACACTTAAACTTGTATAAAGTTGAACAAGTAGACACATGCGTCCTACGTGGCAATTTATGTGAGACACAATGTAAGGCACATGCGTTTACTTGTTCAATTTTATACAAATTTAAGTGTCTAGTTGTGCACACTCAAAATTAAAAAACATAAATGTCAGCTAAAGCCAAGTTAAAAGACATGTTTATGTGTTATCCCTGTCTAAAAAGGTTTCCTTAATTGTGGAGTATATTCTCATTTCTCATTTCAGGGATTTAAGAAGATAGTTCCAGAGAGATGGGAATTTGCAAATGAACATTTCAAGAAAGGACAAAAACACTTGCTTTGTGAGATCCAAAGAAGAAAGAGTACACCTCAACAATTACACCATTTGACACCCTACCATGAACACATCACAAGAAGCATCTATCACCAAGAAACACAAAACCCTAGCAGTGTTGATCATGATATCCATTTAGCACTCACACAAGACAATGAAAGGCTAAGGAAAAGGAACATTGTACTATTATCTGAACTCACACATATGAAGAATCTCTACAATGACATTATCTACTTCATTCAAAATCATATCCAACCGGTTGAGGAAAATTTCCGTATGTTTTTACTTAATGAAGGTCTGAATCAGAAAATTGTAGATCATCATCGCCATCGCCAAGTACATGTTGAAGATCATGAAGAGCCAAAGAGTGATAGTGTAAAGTTGTTTGGAGTGAGTTTATGTGGGAAGAAGAGATTGCATCATGAAAGGATTGATCAAGAAGTGTTAGAATGTTGATTAGTGAACATTTCATAATGGATCAATAATAGTCTTAATTAACTTTAGATCAAATTTCTTTTTTTTAGCTGTTTCAAAATTAAAATCATGATAATTATGTCAAGAGGCTGTTGTATATCAATTGATGCACAAAACAGAGAAGGGTATATCCTAGCATTAAAAGTGAAAAGGAGTTTTGACTTTATAGGAAACAAATAGATAGGGAAAGACATATATCTACGAAACTTAGGTTTGATAGAGGCAAAAGTTCATTTCAAAATTCACAAGTTATGTCGTTAAAGACATAACTCAATTCCTGTGGAATTTATCCCGATAGAGACAAGACTTCAGTTTTATAACCCACAAGCTATGTTATAAAAAGTTTTATCTAATTCTACACAACTTATGCCGAGTAAGACTAAGGTTTTCTAAGCTAGCGAAATTAGATCATAGAAATAGTACACAACTTATGTCGCATACCTTAATTCCCATTATTTATGTCTAGCGAGGCAAAAGTTCTCTAAAGTTATACCTAGCGAAATTAGGTCATAGATAAGGGTGCTTTGGTTCATACATTTTCATCAAATGAGCAATAGGGTAAAAAACTTAAAGATCGTCATATTTTCATCAAATGAGCAATAATTCTTTATAGGAGTTATCAAATTTGTAGCAATACAAACAACAATAGTAAATTTTATTGCAAAAATTGAAAGTAATATTTTATCTTAATTTCGTTTCTTTCATTTTCAAAAGTTAAATTAAAATCATTGGTTAGTTTGCAAAATTATGTTGTACGACTAGCACTATTTATTGATGTTGGTGTAAATCAATTTCTTAGGCAGGTATTATAATTTATAGCCATAATTTCTCATTCAATAAAAAGAATGTCAAAATACGTATATGTCTTCTTGATAGGGTACCCTCAATCCAATTTTATTTGTTTATTGATTAATTTCAATGGTTGATTGGTAGTAACTTATTTGACAATCTTTTATTATATTTATATTATTTGTAGTAAGGAAATAAAATCTTTCCTCCGAGCAAAGAAATATTTGAAAGAGGGCAACATATTAAATTTGGGAAAAAAGAAAACTTGAATTAATTCTATAACTCTTGCCTTAAAGGCAAGACTTAGATCAATAATTTAAAACAACAAATTACGTTTCATAGGCCAGACTTGACACTATCACATTGTGTCTTGATTTATTTGATGCTCTATAACTCTTGTTTTAGAGGCAATACTTAGACGAAGAACTTTAAAACAATATGTAACGCCCCGTATGCAAATACTACCACATTGTGTCGTGATTTATGAGATGCTCTATAACTCTTGCTTAGAGTCAAAACTTTGCCCAAGGACTTCCAACAAATAAGTTGCGCCTCATGGGAAAGAGATTATACTCTATAACTATTGGCTTAGAGTTAAAGACTTATTAGTCCAAGAATTTCCAAACAACAAGTTAAGCTCAGTGGAAAAAAAAGAAGAGAAAAGATAAAAAAATAAATGAAAGAAAAATAAAGAAATAGAAAAAATAATAAGTGAAAGAAAAAAGAAAAAGAACACGAAAAAATAGAAGTTGACAAA
>JAJOOE010023302.1:0-11091 GCA_036250405.1 Solanum raphanifolium | reverse complement strand
TTAAATGTATGGATGTAAATAAGTTTTTTTTTATTATTCCGCACTATTTTCATTATTGAATGCAATGAATGACTATGTGGCTTGTATAAGACCCCTTCAGGGTCGAGTACGCCTTGTTACGACTTGGGGGTGCTCCCGGGTCGTGACAATCATCTTCTTGGGTGCAACATCACCTTCTTCAAAAGGATCCCCAATTCCTTTTCCAAAATCGTCATCATTGGCATATTCCCCTACCAGAAAAGACTGACATAAACGAGGCACAACCTTTGGTGAAATATGATTAATCCCTTTCTCGTTCTGACCCTCTCTTGACACTAAAGCAGAAGCTTGATGGGGTGTCATGCTCGTAAAATTAAGTTTCTCATTCATGCTTGGAGAAGCTACAATTTTCCCAAGGTTGTCAACACCAGCCGAAACTATTGTCTTTGCCATGCGCCACTCATCCTCCGTCTCTATCATATTGATAGTGGCCCCGCTATAGTTCGGAAAAGGGTTATTGATGGCGTTGGTTACAGTGGTCTCGACCACTTTCCGGTCAATCAAGTCTTGGATCATGTGCTTCAAATTAATATAGTCTTCAGTATCATGCCCAACACCGTTGAAATGATACACACATCTTCGATCGGCTCGGTAAAATCTTGAGCTAGTATCAACTGGCTTAGGCTTGACTGGATGAATAATACCTACCGTAGTCAATCGCTAAAATAACTTTGTTCGGCTTTCAATGAGCGGAGTGTAATTTCTAGCGGGCTTCTTCTCAAACCTTGGACGAGGATCGTAATTGCCTTTTTTAGGTGGGGCATTTGACGATAATCTGGGGTATTTTGATGGGGAAGTGCTTGGGACTTTGGGTCAATCATGTTAATAGTGGATCATCCACGATTCAACAGTGAATCACCATCGGCATTGGAAGTGACACTTTGAAGAGTGACAATTCTTCGATCAATCAAATCTTGAATTTTATGCTTCAAGTTGATGCAATCCTAAGTGGTATGCCCAGCACCTCCTGAATGGTAAGCACAATGAAGATCGGGCCTGTAAAGTCTGGAATTGACATTGACATTTTTTGGATCAATTGTTCGTATCAGACCAGCCGCTTTCAATCTCTCAAAGAGTTGGGTTCGACTTTCAACCAAAGGAGTAAAGACTCGAGAAGGTTTCTTCAAAAACCCCTGACAAGAGAGATTGTAATTATTTTGTGAAGATGGAGGCATTTGGCGGTAATTGGGAGGATTTTGGCGAGTAGGTGCTGGTGTTCGGAAATTTTGGTATTGTGGAGCTTGGTGGCTATGAGGGGCATTTGGGTAATTTGGCAATGCAGCTTGGTAACTTGATTGAGCATTTGGGTAATTTGGCAATGGAGCTTGGTAATTTTGATAATGTGGTGGTGGAGCTTGGTAATCTAGATAATTTGATTGTGGAGTGTGGTAATTTGGTTTAATGGGGTAAGGATTTTGTGGAGCTAAAAGGTTGGTTTTGGATGGTAAAGGCTTTCGAACATTGAGACCGGCATGCCTCTTTGATTTTTGGCTAGATTCAAATGAGATAGAGGAGACATCTTCCCTCTTCCTCCTTAATGGTCCTGAGGATTCATCTTGGGGAGTCATTCGAATGATTTTTCCAATCTTGAGACCGTCTTCAATAGTTTCACCAATTTTGACTATCTCACTGAACTTCCCTTCTAAAATGAGCAACATCCTATTGTAGTACTCCAGCTCTTGATTGCGTACAAAGACTTCAATAATTTCTTTCTCGGTCATGGGAGGCCTAACCCTTGTGACCTCTTTTCTCCAACGGTAGGCATACTCTCGATAGCTTTCAGTAGAATTCTGTTTGATTCTCTCTAGAGAGTATCGATCGGGGATGAACTATGCATTGTAACCAAACCTTTTGATGAAGTCTTTAGCCAAAGCGTTCCAATTTGGCCACTGCTTGATTTCTTTAGAAATAAACCATTCAAAAGCTTCTCCTTTCAGACTTCGACTAAAAAGTCGCATTAACAAAGCTTCACCTTTCCCAACTCCAATATGTTGATCACAATAAGCCCTCAAATGAGTCAAAGGATTTCCAACTCCACTAAAAGTGTCAAATTTTGGTACTTTAAAACCTTCTGGAAGCTCCAAATGTGGATGACGACACACAGCTTTGTCATTCAACCCCACAATTTCAGAGGTGTACTGAACGTCCTTCATTGCATTCATAACTTCCTCCCTTATGCTTTGCTCAGCCTTTCCTTTTATGACCTTCCACTCCTTCTCCTTCTTCTCATAATGTTCGAGTTCAAAATGTGGGGTAAAAGGAGGGTACAATTCAGTCGATATTGGAAGATGACATGCGGTTTTTAGAGGTATGGGTTGAATGGTAGATGAGTTTTGGACAATTTGACTAAGGATTTCATGGATCGAAGGAAAATTCTGGAAATTGGTATTTGGATTTTGAGGAGTAGGTAACTTTTGGTGTAAGGAACTAGCATGATGTGGATTAGGGGTGGTTAAGTTGATGATGGGAGGCTTTGGAATCATAGAGGTGGATGAATTATTTGGAAAATGCTCGAGTGTTGTATCCGAAGTAGGAAGATGGAGTGGAGAACTTCCATTGTCCGGAGCAGGAGTGTTGGCAATGATAGCCAAATTTGTCAAATCTCGGGTCTTATCCATTTCAGCCCTCATTTCAGCAATCTGTTGGAACAATTGTGCAATCAACCTGTTCTTCTCAGCAATGATAGGGTCATTCACAGTAATTTCATTCAGATTAGTATTCTCAACATTTTCAACCATTTTCTCTTTGCCTTCTGACACACATTGGTCGGAGAAGGAATCTTTGGGGTCTGTGGACCTTGTAAAGTTGGATGCTCGGCCATTTTCTCAACACAGATCAGTTTTAAGTACCTGACAAAGAAAAACAACTCAAAGACAAATGTGTTAGTCTGTGTCGATGATAAATGATACAAAATATCACACACATTACTGTAAACAATAAGAGTTGCTTCATTTGAAAATAAACTAGCCCACATATATAAAGAGATGACTAAATAGATAGAAATTTGACTATTTGATTTTTAGTTTAGTGAATTAGAAAAGTCAACTTGATTCGAGACAAAGTCGATTGTAACTTTCATACTTTGATTGACATGTAACTCTAATTTCTTTGTAAGAGTTGGAAAAGATAAAGTTTCTCAAAAAATGGGGACCGAGCCTTAAAAGACTCCCTACGTATCTCACAAAAGAGAATTCAGGTCCTACGTAGTTCGACCCTTGAATCTCTTTTTTGATTTGAGATAGAGGGTTAACCTTTATTCTAAAATGAGAAAGTAAGATTTGAAAAATCAAGTTTGAATTTTGTTGAGAAACTAAAGACTCGAAGAGTATTTGGACGTACTTTTGATAGTGACTCGATATTTGTGCTTATGGGATTCTAGAAAAAGTCCAAAATAGTAGGCTAGAACATCTTCAAATAAAGCAACATATTCACAGAAACAGTTATAACACATAAACAGTTATTGCGCGTTCTAAACAGATATGTGACCCTTTTATGTCAAGGGTAGGCCTAACGATTTGAAAGATGTGTACGCCATTTGAAACATTCTATTGCCACAAAACTCAAATTTATACAAATTTTATGAATAAACTGAATGGGGATACATAATAGGGGAAATAGGATACAAATGAACAGTCCCGTGCAGGGGTACGATCCTAAACTATGCTTTCATGTGAAAAATCCTTCGATCTTAACTACTTCTCATCTTCGAATGTCGACGCCTTTGGATGGACTAGTAGCTTGTAAAACTATTTCTTCAACTAGAATAAGCTATAATCTACTCCTTACCCCAAGGGACAATGGTTTTTTCAAAAAACGTATACATCCTTCAAATTTAAACACATAAGTATGATCGTCCGTTTAGGCCGTGGGCCGTTTGGATTCAAGGTGGTCTCTCTAATGGGCCTAACACGCCTTGGGTGTTGGGTCAACTTAGTTCAAAATGTGCTAAATTTCAGGATTGGGTTCAGCTCTACACTAGTTTGACTAAGAGTTGGTTTTTGAAAGACCGGGAACCCGAGTTGGACAAACTACGGGATGAAGTATAATAAACGACGTTGGATAACCACAAGTCAACTATTCATTTATCACTTCAAAAGAATTCAAAGGTGTTTTTCTGAAGGACAGTCGTGTAAAGCCACGTAACCGTCTTTTTTCCTAATGCAATCTATTTGCCGTTTGACGGAATCAAATGCCATGAAATGCAACAATTTATATTATACAAGAATTGAAACAATTAAGCAATTTAAATAAATAACCAAATAAGTTAATTTTAAGGTTAGAACTCATTCTACTCCCCACCAGAGTCGCCATTTTGTTTTATTAGGAAAATATTATTTAACTGATTTCAAGACTCGCCACTTAATTTTAAAGAAAAATCAAGAAAACTATTCATTTTCAAATAGATCAAAACAGTAAATCTATTGAAAACTATTAAGGGATTCGAGGTTCATATTAGCATTTCGGGAAGGGTTTGAAAGCACCCAAAATGTCCGATAATATGCGATTATTCGACAATTAATTATTTGGCTAAAATAACTTAACTTGAATTGCAAAGTTGGACTATTTTATAGTTAAGACTATTTTAAAAGGGGAAAAGGAAAAGTATTGGGATCT
Organism: Solanum raphanifolium; assembly: GCA_036250405.1. Lineage (NCBI taxonomy): Eukaryota > Viridiplantae > Streptophyta > Magnoliopsida > Solanales > Solanaceae > Solanum > Solanum raphanifolium. The sequence goes on along the minus strand of JAJOOE010023302.1, from coordinate 6,438 downwards.
TATCTAAGTTAAACGCTTTGATAGTTATATTTTAATATTATAGGAAGCGAGTATTTAGTTAAATTTTAGAAGATTAGTTCAAAATGACTATCTTTCGGAGAATTAAATTGTGGTAACCTTAAGACTAAGAACAAGTATTGACAGATAACCAAATATGAAATAATAAAGTATAGAGAGAAATTTGGGGCCCAACTCTGGTTTTCTATCCGCCTGGACCAGTACTTGAGCCTATTTTCAGCTTTTAGGTCTTTTAGCCCATTTGTACCTGTCCTAATAACTAGCAAGATAATATTCAAGATAAATGGGCTTAGGCCCAATAATTACAAAATACATCTTCTGGAATTTGGGGGCCTTTAGGCCCATTTCCTCATTTTAGTATACACTAGGTGTATACTAGTGTATACAATCCTGTATATTGACTCCAATTCCTGTTCGTCAATTTTTATAGATTAACAGACTCGATGAAGGCGAAATTTAAGCCTTTATGGCTCTCCTGAAATGCAAGGGGAAGGCGATAGGAGTTCATAATGAACTCGGACAGATTTCATATGCACAATAAAACAAAAAAAAGTAAACATTAGTAACTGATTTAGATCAAAATCAATTTGTCAAAGCAAATAAAACAAATTTGACACATGGGTTACAACGGACAATTTAGTCTAAGAGGTGAACAGGGCAATAATCATGAAATAGAGTCAATATCTATTTAAACCTTAACCCAAAATAGAGAAATAGCATATAATTGATACAGATCTCAAAGAGGCATAGATAATCCTCAAATTTAATCACTGGACCAATACACATACCATAGGCAGAAACTAAGGAAGACAACAAGATGAATAGATGAACAACACTCTAGATTCTAAGCCATCGAAACTATAAATTTACTATTCAATTTGTATGCCAAGTCTGGACAGCGAGATGTGCAAACACATTTTAAGTAGAGGACGAAACTTGCTATATGTGTACAACTAAACAGACCTCAAGCTAGCGTAGTAAAAAAAACACATAACATGAAAGGAACAATATAGCAACTAATGAACAATAATTAACTTACTCATGGCCTTTAAGAGTGCAAAAAGCTACTGCGAAACAAAGAGATTTCTAACAACTGACTGTTGTTAGGAATCGATATACAAAGTCATACGATCAATTTTTAAAATGATCAAAAATAAAATAAGGAGAAAGGAATTTAGCATTTTTCTGATAACAAGACAACTCAAAACAAAGACAAGCAAACAACCCAATGCTCAACGAAATATGGAACCTATTATGGTGTGACTAGAAATAAGCTAATATTTTTCAGCATGCTTAACAGTAATCAGAAAAGGGAAATAGGCATTAAACTTTGAAAGAAAACAAGAACTAGAGCAAGAGCAGACAGAAAAAGAAACAATAGGGACTCTTATAAGCTGTACCGCAAATAATGAGCATTCCAACTAAAATCTAGACAAGGAGAACAAAACTCGATTCCAAACTCGACATGTTGAACAATAGGACAAACATGAGATCCAAAAATGGAGAAAACCAGTTGACACACCCAACATACAATAGGCAAAACGACATGCCATTTCCATACTAAAACTTTGAGATTACTCCGTCATTTTGAAAAGAAAAGAAGAAAAAAAACAGATAACAGTAGCAGTAGCAGAACTTGACGAAGACCTTTGATGCTAAACAAAAGATAACTGAACGAAAATGGACTCGATAACATCCGAACAAGAAAACGAGAAAAGACAATTACGAATGAATTTGAGTAAAGATACAAAGAGGCGACAACACTTAAAACAATAGGATAAAATTTTAAATCCACATTAGCATTATATAACCACAGAGTAACGACTTTACAATGTTGAAAACGACATGAGCAAGATGAAGGGAATATCAGAGAAGGCGTTACCTTTTTTCGGGCAGCAAACCGAGACGAGAACGAGAAGAGACGAACTTCCATGACCACAAAAACTCCAACGAGCTTCTACCAACCCCAGCAACCCACGAACAAAAGAGAAAATATATATACTAAGCCTATTTCCTTTACAACTCACTGGAATTTGTAGTTTCTTACTTATACAAGTCGTGTTTCTTTTCTATCCTCTCTTTCGTTCTCCCTTCCTCCCAACACTTGACTAATTCTCAATATTCTCTGCTAACAATTTTTCTTACCCAAAATTTCCAACTAAAAATCTCCGTCTTTTTCTAACGTTCTTCTCCCCAAAGAAAAAAAATCCCCTAGAACAAAAGTAAGAAGAGAATATATATAGGGGATTATTAGGGTAGATTGTGGGGAAATCCGGATGAAATTTTTGCCATTCCGAATTCGAATTCAAATCCTTTCGCCATTGAAGGGAGACATACTTTTCCTGAAAATTTTGCCCCATTCCGGAAGAGGAAATGGGGACAGCTGTGTGCTTGCTTTATGCTGCTCCGTTGTACAAATTGAAAGGAGCGTGGGAGGAAGGCGACAAAAAATTGCAGTGCTGCTCACTGTGTTGGAGCCATTACTGCTTCCGTCTATCGCCGTGAGAATTATCGTTTGTTAGAGCTGGAACGTGGTGCAGAGCTGCTGGGTTTTCTCGTCGTTTCTGAATTGAACGTTGCAGGGGTCGTCTAGTACGCGTGAAAAAAGAAGAAGAAACGATATGGGTCGGCTGGTATGTATCTTGTATTGCTGTTGTTATTGTAATGGGTTTTTGGGTTGGGAATATAGGAAAATGAATATTAAATTAAGAGTGGGCTGCTGATTATATTTGGATGGGCTGATTTGGTTGGCAATTGGTGGGCTGGAACAATGTGTATGGTAATTGTTGTAATGTTGAATTGGAAATTGAAAAAATAATAATGGGCCGAGAGGAGTGGATTTGATGGTAGCAATTTGGATCAAATTGTGGTCAATATGATTGAGAAAATAACCACATGAATTATATTGGTGTAATTGGTTAAATTAGGAAAAATTTAAAACAAGATGCATTTTTATTAATTAATTAACAAGCTTCTTAATCTTAACGAAATAAAATAATTAACTTAGTTATAAACTAATTAATTCAAAAATATAAACTATTGTATAACTAAACTAATTAGTAAATATTTAAACAAACAAAATCTTTTTTTTTAGACGATTTTTGAATATTTATAAAATATACTAATTATATACAAATTTATATATAAACATATGTATTACTTAAAAATTATAAAAATGATAGAATTAATTAAAAGTAACTTGAAAATATTTTGAACTTTATAAAAACTAATTATTTCAAATCATTTGAAATTTAAGAAGCTCGATGATTAATATATAGTGTGGAGGTCCAAAATTGGGTGTCAACAAATACATCAACATGCACACCATACAAGTAATGACGCCATTTCTTCTAAGCGAATACTATAGCAACCAACTCTAAATCATGGGTTGGGTAGTTCTTCTCATGAACTTTCAACTGTCTGGAGGCATAAGTTATAACCTTGCCATTCTGCATTAAGACACAGCCCAAACCAACTCTGGATGCATCACAATACACCACAAAACCTTGAGTACCTTCTGGTAAAGTCAAAACCGGAGCAGTAATCAACGTCTTTTTCAATTCCTGAAAGCTTTTCTCACAAGCTTCAGACCATTGAAATTTCACTGCCTTCTGAGTCAACTTGGTCAAAGGAGATGCAATAGATGAGAACCATTCTATAATAGCCAGCTAAACCCAAGAAAATCCTAATATCAGTTAGAGATGTGGGTCTAGGCCAATTCTGCACTGCCTCAATTTTCCGAGTATCAACTTTAATTCCATCCCCAGACACAATGTGGCCTAAAAATGCCACAGACTCAGGCCAAAACTCACACTTAGAGAACTTGGCATACAACTCCTTATCTTTCAAAGTCTGAAGAACTATTCTGAGATGACTAGCATGATCTTCTTCATTCCTTGAATAGATTAGTATGTCATCAATGAAGACGATAACAAACATATCTAAATAAGGTTTGAAGACTCTATTCATAAGGTCCATGAAAGTTGCCGGTGCATTGTTCAAACCAATGGACATGACCAAAAACTCATAATGACCGTATCTGGTTTTGAAAGCTGTCTTTGGAATGTCACATTCCCTTACTCTTAATTGATGTTAGCCTGATCTAAGGTCAATCTTTGAAAAACAAGTGGCACCCTGAAGTTGATCGAAAAGATCATCAATCCTCGAAAGAGGGTACTAATTCTTGATGGTAACCTTGTTCAACTGGCGGTAATCTATACACATCCTAGGGCAACCATCTTTCTTTCTTACAAACAAGACCGGAGCACCCCAAGGTGAGACACTCAGTCGAATGAAACCCTTTTCTAAGAGATCTTTCAACTGCTCTTTCAACTCTTTCAACTCTGCTGGTGCCATTCTATAAGGCGGAATAGAGATAGGTCGAGTATATGAAATTAGGTCTATACCGAAATCTATTTCTCTTTTAGGAGGAATTTCAGGTAGATCATCAGGAAAAACTTCTGGAAACTCTCTTACTATAGGAACTGACTGAAAATGAGGTATCTCAACACTAGAGTCATTAACTCGGACTAAGTGATAGATACAACCCTTCGAAACTAACTTTCTCGTCTTAAGGTACGAAATTAAACGACCCTTAGGCACTACTGAACTACTACTCCACTCTAAGACTGGCTCATTCGGAAACTGAAACTTGACCACTCGAGTTCTACAATCTAATGATGCATAACAAGCATGAAGCCAATCCATACCTAGAATGACATCGAAATCTACCATGTCTAACTCAACCAAATCAGTCATGGTACTCTTGTGATTGATGGAAACGGGACAATCACGATAGACTCTTTCTGCTAGAATAGACTCCCCAACAGGTGTAGAAACACAAAAGGGTTCACAAAGTCTTTCAGAAAGAACATCAAACTTATTTGCAACATAAGGAGTTACAAAAGATAAACTTGCTCCTGGATCTAGCAAAGCATACACATCATAAGCAAAGACTTTGATCATACCAGTGACAACATTTGGAGAATTCTCTTGCTCATGGCGACTGGTGATTGCATAGAGGCGGTTTGCTTCTCCGCTTGTACTAGAAGTAGTTCCTCTAGGTGCCATCCTATCTGGGGGCGCAACTAATGAAGCTTGGGCCCTATTGCTCAGACTTCCACTACCTTGCCTGTTCTTAGGGCACTCCTTCATGAAGTGACCCTCTTGCCCACACTTAAAACAACCGGTCTGGCCATCACGACATTTACTCGGGTGGGTTCTACCAAATCTAGCACATGCAGGAATCAAGTTACCTCCTAGTGCCACACTACCTGAAGATTGTGCTGGTCTAGCCTTAAAGTCCTTCGAATTCTGGCTGTTATGTTCACCTCTATATCTGGGTGCAGGTGCCCTAGTAGATGATGGAGCAGGTCCCTTTTGCCTTTGTTGGAAGGATGGACGATTTGTATTCCCTTTCTGCTTCCCGGACTCATTACCGATCTTAGTTCTCTTATTTCTGAACTCTTCTCTGTCCCTCAGTTTCTTTTATTCAACCTGCTGCACATAGACCATCAACCTGCCTCCCAATTATAGATGTGGCACGCTTCACATCGATAACTAGGACTCTACAGACACGGCTTCATAGACTCCCTAGGACTCTTGAACTCTGTGCTCTGATACCAAGTTTTTCACGCCCCGAGCCTACACCCTGGGCAGGACCGGCACCCGGAGACCATTGCTGGCCCCAAGTGAACCCTTGGCCTGGCTTTCTTAACTCATCGGAGACCTAACTCAACAGAATAACTCAATGCCATGCAAAGACATAAAACAACTTAACTGATGAAATCTAGCCCAAAAGGGGCAACTCGAGTCTCAAATTAGAATATTTACATATATACATAGATAAGAGACTCAATACTAACCGACTGACTGTCTATGAAGCCTCTAAAATACTGAGATGGATGTTGGGACAGACCCCGCAACATCCTAACAAAACAAAACTAAGATAACAAAATATCTGAGTCCTCCGGAAAGCAAAGAGGCTCACCACTGACTCTGAAGTGCTCAGCTGGATCAACAGCGTACTGTATGCTGATCCTGGGTACCTGTATCTGCATCATTAAACGATGCAGGCCAACTGGCATCAGTACATGGAATGTACGAGTATGCGAGCTGGAAAACTAAGCAACAAAGGCTAAAAGGCAATCTGGGAGAAACTGAATAGCTTACATGGCTCAACTCAACTCAACCTGACTGACTTCTTTCAATATAAGGCAATTAAAAACAAATGCGATATAAAGAAAGACTGTTTAAAACCTGCTATAAACTCTGTATGTATACAAAGATACAATAAGCCTGAGATGTATATAGAAATACAAAAGAACTGATGTATATAAAAATACAATAATTTCTGTGTATGAAAATACAATAACTGTTGTGGGAGTTTCTCTAACCGACAACCATCACATAAGAGCTATA
>JAJOOE010023300.1:0-10305 GCA_036250405.1 Solanum raphanifolium | reverse complement strand
TCATGTCTTGACATAAGTAAAGTCAACCTTAACATGTTTTCATATTAACATACATAGACCATAGTCTTCATTACATAAAGAGCCTAATCATAACCTCCCTTAGAGTCCACTTGTGCAATGCATAAGTAGGGTCCATAGTCCTACCTACACTAAGTAACTCTTCAAGAAATCAGGACTAGAGTTCATATTCTTATCTTAGTTCAGTTCTTAACTTTCGGGAGACATTGCCATAACCGACATAGACCATGTGAGCTACATGGAATCCGGTGTTCTACTCCCACACCGAAAATAGAGGGTACTACTTGCCAAAGTAGGACCTACATACATAATAGCTATCTAGTGGATCCACTAAGCTAAGACCTATGGGGGCACGTAGTTATGGAACAAGGAGATTGCTACTAGAAACCTTGACTTACTAGGCGTGGAGGTTTCCATCTCATGAGACAACATCTATGTTGGGAACTCAGACTTGCTAAACATGAAGCCCCCACTCTTATTTTTCATGTTCACTCGGTGCTAAGCTCCAACTCCCTTTTTAAACATTTTTAAGCCTTTATTTAACATTAGTTCATAAAGTAGGCTTTAGGGACTTAATCCCTCATATCATATAGCTCAAAGGTTTCTAAGATGAGAATGACCTTTCATCATAGAACCTACATTATGTGAGAATGACCTTTCACATAATCATACCATATTCATAACATAGTCTAGTTTAGAGTACAACTGAGGAAACCTTTCAAGAGACTCACTTTCACTAGATTATCATAAACCTTATTTATTCATTCATGTGTGTGTACACATATGAGAAAGCCTTTCACATAAACACCTTTATACAACACATATTCATACCTTGCTAATCATACACTTTGCATGCATAATAAGATGTAAGGGTGCATATAAGAGTTCACCTTTAGAATTTTCAGAATTTTCGCTCTGCTTTGCACACATGAGTATCTCTGAAGCAATTATTGTTCCCAAATTTATCTGATTCTCCTCTAAGATGCAACCCAGGCAAGCTGCCCTGGCTAGGTGAAGGATTGACTCATTCTGGGATGGCATAATTGCACTGCAGATAAAACTGAACCAGAACCTTGCGGCTATGTTTAGTTCTTTCTTTTCAATCGGAAGTCCTTCCGCCAACCACCTTGGAGTCTCATCTGCAATTAGTGGGGCTAACCACTTTTTCATCTCATCCAGTTGTTTTGTTATAATCAAGTACTGACAGTGATCCCCAATGTTTGTAAGCATGCCCAAGATTGCGTTGATTTCCTCAGTATCACACTTCACCCTTCTATTTCTAACAACCACATAGTCAACTTTTATGAAGGCTGCTGCCAGTTGTTTTTGTCGGGGTATTAGTGTATTGTATGCACTGTAGAACTCTCTTACCCAATTTGGAATATAAGGGCCACGGGGTTTGGTGAAGACTTGGAAATTGTGGTATCTCAGACACTCCATTATCTGTGGGTGCCTGTCTAGAACCCCTGCTATGGACAAACGCTTTTCCTCCAAAAAATTTCTCAGCCCCTCAGCCTTTACTTTATTCATAGACTTGGGCGGAGGATCTTGCATTGGAGGTGCTAATATCATTTCCTGTTTTGGATCTGGAGGTGTAATAGTGGTAGGCTCGAAAGTCTTGGCCCTGGATGAATCATTCAGCTTCTTACTTCGCCGCTCGGCCCTGACATCTTTGCTTTTAGATTGGTTGGGGTCATTTCTATAAAAGCCATTACTGTCACTGCTTGCATCTGACAATTCAAGGGTCTTGTGTTTGCCCTTCCCTTTTTTTCACCATTTGTGGAAAGTTTAGCAACTTTTCTTTTTAACATGTCTGCATCCTTTTTTATTGTAATCTTTTTTGTTTTACTTCGAGGTGGCTTGCTTCTTCTTGCAACTTTAGCTCTACTCATTTCTGCACAGAATCCAAATGAAGTTAAAACGACTAAATCAAGTTCAGAGGGATGCAATTACAGACAAACTCGCCGAATAGATCGGCGAGTCACCAAGTTGCTTTGGCGATCAGGACTTTATCCACCGGAGTATGCAGTGCAGAAAAGTTTGGGAATGCGGACAAAGGGCGACAAAGGGAACCTTCGGCGAGTCGCCGACTACTTTTGGTGATCAAGGATTTTGGCCGAGAGTTACAGAACACTCACTACAAGTAGCATAAATTTAAAAGCGAGATGGAGTCCCTTGGGCAAACTGCCAAGTTATTCGGCGAGCTCGCCCCAGCACGCTGAATAGCCTAAATTTATCAGAGACGCACAACACATGACATAGGAAAAAATTACTTGGAATGAGAGCATAAATATCATAATTAAGGGCAAAACTTTGGAGAACCAACCTTTTGGACATATTAGGTCAAGAATGTGATGTTAGGCGGCAGGTTATTATAGATCCAAGCACTACTAAAGTAGCTAAAATAATTACAAGGTGCGAAAATTCTGAAAATTTGGCGACCCCTTGCCTTGTGCCTAATAGAGATGAGGCATTACTTGACCCAAGAGAGTTTCAATTAGCTGGATAGATCTAGAGTGAGTACCGCTCATCTGGTTTAGCACTTCTACATTTTCCTTAATCTTCTCTAGCACTTTATCTTGCTCATTTAGCTTTTGAAGAATGGTTAATAACATCTCTTTGATATGTTTATTTTCAATGTCCGTAGATCTTCTTTGCTCAATTGGTGGTCCGCATTTGCGCTTTTCTTTGGACAGCATCTCCAGTTCCTCAACCTTTTGGGTCAAGTTATCCATCTGATCTAGCAAAATGATTAATTGCTGGTCTTTCTCAATATCCTTATTGTTTTTAGCCACAAGGTCATGGAATTTGGTTGCGGTCTCATAGGAATATTTCTCACGACCACCTGGCATAAGTCGGTCGATTAACACTCTGTTTTCGGGATTCAGACTTCTATAGAAGCATTCCAGTAGAACTAAATCGGGGATTTCATGAGTTGGGCATTGTATCAATAGTGTTTTAAACCTCTGCCACGACTCATGCAAAGATTCTCCTTCTAGATGCTTGAAGTTCAAGATGTGATCCATGAATCTCATCACTTCTACTGGGAGGTGCTTCATTCATCCATTTTCCCCATCATGTATACTCATTATCTTGTCTCAATCACACTAACAAGCTAGACAAAACTAAGTATTAGGTAAGTAGATTACAACTAAGAAGAACAAAAATTCAACTAATCTAAAAATTCTCAAACAACACCACTCCTCGGCAGCGGCGCCATTTTGATGCTTATCGTGACCAACGACACTAACCTACGTTACGAGTGTCTATGATCATCGATAATATAGTAACCCAACTAAAGGTTGAGGTCGTGTCCCAAAGGAGTGGTTTTGAGAATTAATAGAAAAATAAAATTTGGTTCTAACTAGTCGTAGCTAAAGACATTAACGATTAAAACATGGTAAATTAAAGGGGCTGACAAAAAAGTGTCAAATATCAATTGGGGGTTTTGTCACAAGTAGTAAAAACAACAAAAATAACAAGAAAATCAAGTATGGGGAAGAGTTCTTAGAGTGTGACCGCAATACAAGTTGAGATAAATCATTGGGTACATGCTTTCGATAGGAAATTTGTAAGATAATAGTGACTAGGCTATGCTTTAGATGGAAATAAGTTCCCTCTCGGGCAACTTACCCCATTTCAAATGCATTCCTCTCAGACACTCATTTGTCACATGAAGGCCAGCCTACGCCTTACCCCACTCACTCTCTCAAGCTGAGTGTTAGGATATGGGACTAGGGCTCACCCTCTCGGGCTGAATCTCATGTCGACCCACTCCTTAGGCCATCAGTCTAGCGGTCTTGGTTTCGCGACCTCCCTCTCGGGCAAGCCGAAAACACATGGGTTGCTTTGTATTTGCAACTACAAACCCATTAAATTAAACCACAACTACTAGGTGAAATCACCATTAAAATACATCTAATCTATCAGCAAGCAAGACCCAACAACAATATTAACCATTTGGAGAAAGTTTAGCAACTTTGCTTTTTAACATGTCTGCATCCTCTTTGATTGTAATCTTTTTTGTTTTACTTCGAGGTGGCTTGCTTCTTCCTGCAACTTTAGATCTACTCATTTCTGCACAGAATCCAGAAGAAGTTAAAACGACTAAATCAAGTACAGAAGGATGCAATTACAGACAAACTCGCCGAATAGATCGGTGAGTCGCCAAGTTGCTTTGGCAATCAGGACTTTATCCACCGGAGTATGCAGTCCAGAAAAGTTTGGGAATGCGCACAAAGGGCGACAAAGGGAACCTTCGGCGAGTCGCCGACTCTTTTGGTGATCAAGGCTTTTGGCCGAGAGTTACAAAACACTCACTACAAATAGCATAAATTTAAAAGCGAGATGGAGTCCCTTGGGCAAACTTCCAAGTTATTCGGCGAGCTCGCCCCAACACGCTGAATAGCCTAAATTTATCAGAGACGCACAACACCTGACATAGGATAAATTACTTGTAATGAGAGCATAAATATCATAATTAAGGGCAAAATTTTGGAGAACCAACCTTTTTGGGCAGATTAGGTCAAGAATGTGATGTTAGGCAGCAGGTTATTATAGATCCAAGCACTACTAAAGTAGCTAAAATAATTACAAGGTGCGAAAATTCTGAAAATTCAAAGTAGGTGTGATTTTGCAAAAATCGAGACTGAGAGAATATGAAAAAGGTTAAAAGTCCAGACCCGTGGTTTTATAAAATCCATCCAGATCTTATCCATTTGGCGACATTAGTTGGACTTGTTTCACTACACGGCGATCCTCCGAGTGTTCATCTATCTCACCGAGTTTTACAGGATCCTCAGTCAAAGTGAGGATCCAAACGGCGGTCTTGGAAGCAATCGCCTATCTAGTCTACGATTCGTCGGTTGGACTTGTGTAATTCATCCCGTACGTTTTCACAAACTTTTCATGCCCAATCCTACAAAATCAAAACACCTTTATTTCAAAATACCAAAATTAAAGTAGTTAAGGGCTTTGGGTTGCCTCCCAAACAGCGCCTTAGTTAACTTCGTGGAACGATGCGGGTTAGCACCTAAATCTCACTTTTGGGGTTAGCCAAAACATCGTTTGGCGACCCCTTGCCTTGTGCCTTATAGAGATGAGGCATTACATGACCCAAGAGAGTTTCAATTAGCTGGATAGATCTAGAGTGAGTACCGCTCATCTGGTTTAGCACTTCTACATTTTCCTTAATCTTCTCTAGCACTTTATTTTGCTCATTTAGCTTTTGAAGAATGGTTAATAACATATCTTTGATATGTTTATTTTCAATGTCCGTAGATCTTCTTTGCTCAATTGGTGGTCCGCATTTGCGCTTTTCTTTGGACTTCATCTCCAGTTCCTCAACCTTTTGGGTCAAGTTATCCATCTGATCTAGCAAAATGATTAAATGCTGGTCTTTCTTAATATCCTCGTTGGTTTTAACCACAAGGTCAAGGAATTTGGTTGCGGTCTCATAGGAATATTTCTCACGACCACCTGGCATAAGCCGGTCGATTAACACTCTGTTTTCGGGATTCAGCCTTCTATAGAAGCATTCCAGTAGAACTAAATCGGGGATTTCATGAGTTGGGCATTGTATCAATAGTGTTTTAAACCTCAGCCACGACTCATGCAAAGATTCTCCTTCTAGATGCTTGAAGTTCAAGATGTGATCCCTGAATCTCATCACTTCTACTGGGAGGTGCTTCATTCATCCATCTTCCCCATCATGTATACTCATTATCTTGTCTCAATCACACAAAGAAGCTAGACAAAACTAAGTATTAGGTAAGTAGACTACAACTAAGAAGAACAAAAATTCAACTAATCTAAAAATTCTCAAACAACACCACTCCCCGGCAGCGGCGCCATTTTGATGCTTATCGTGACCAACGACACTAACCTACGTTACGAGTGTCTACGATCATCGATAATATAGTAACCCAACTAAAGGTTGGGGTCGTGTCCCAAAGGAGTGGTTTTGAGAATTAATAGAAAAATAAAATTTGGTTCTAACTAGTTGTAGCTAAAGACATTAACAATTAAAACATGGTAAATTAAAGGGGCTGACAAAAAAGTGTCAAATATCAATTGGGGGTTTTGTCACAAGTAGTAAAAACAACAAAAATAACAAGAAAATCAAGTATGGGGAAGAGTTCTTAGACTGTGACCGCAATACAAGTTGAGATAAATCGGTGGGTACATGCTTTCGATAGGAAATTTGTAAGATAATAGTGACTAGGCTATGCTTTAGATGGAAATAAGTTCCCTCTCGGGCAACTTACCCCATTTCAAATGCATTCCTCTCGAACACTCATTTGTCAGATGAAGGCCAGCCTGCGCCTTACCCCACTCACTCTCTCGAGCTGAGTGTTAGGATATGGGACTAGGGCTCACCCTTTCGAGCTGAATCTCATGTCGACCCACTCCCTAGGCTATCAGTCTAGTGGTCTTTGTTTCGCGACCTCCCTCTCGGGCAAGCCTAAAACACATTGGTTGCTTTGTAGTTGCAACTACAAACCCATTAAATTAAACCACAACTACTCGGTGAAGTCACCATTAAAATACATCTAACTTATCAGCAAGCAAGACCCAACAACAATATCAACACATATTTGCTAAATCACACCCCAAGAATGGGGGATTTTACCCACACATCAATAAATAACAAAACACACCTAAAATGATAGTAAAATAAAATGGGTATAAGAAATTAAACCTTGATTTAAGCAAAGGAAGACCCACTTCCAACTTGGGGAAGATGAACTCATTTCTTCAAGTTTCCAAAACCCTCTCCAAACTTGAGAGAAAAATACCAAAAAGTACTATTCTATTGTGGAAAATTAAAATTAATGTTCCACTATTAAAAATTAATAACAAGTTTAGTATTTATAGGCTTCAAAAAATAGTTTTGATGGATCATCTAGCGAGGTTAGTCGAAATCGCCGATTAACTCGGCGATTCACCCTTTGGTGTAGTTAATCATCGTCTTGCACTAGCCTTCAGCATCGTCGTGCTCTGTGTCATTGGGCGACATAGTACTGATTCGCGGGTCTATTCGGCGAAACGCCGACTGCTCATTTCATCACCTTTTTATCCTGCTTCTTCAAGGCTTCGCGTACTAGAACAAGAGGCGGATTGCGTCCCTTCGGCGAATTGCCAAGTGTGCTTGGTGATCCCCAAGTTTCAGCTTCTTCGTTCTTTTCAGCCTTTTTGTTCCTTTTTGCGCCTAAGTGTCCATGCTTCCACCAAAACTTCAAATACCTGAAACTTAAGAGTTTTCATCAGATATTGAGACAAAATAAGCATTTGAGGACACTATTTCTATCAAAATAAATCCCTAAATGAGTCCAATTTGTGGACTCATCAAGATTCTAGATCGCGTTTAGCTCGACTTCCTATTCGTACTCAGCAGTTTCAGTGGTGAGTCCTCATAGTTCGAGGTCAATAGACATGCCTCACTTTTAGTCTTTACTTTTCAATTTCAGTCTTGTTAGAGTTGGTGGGGGGCATGTCCCGCAACTTAATTAAGTTGGAGGCTTTCAGACATAGATTAGATTCAGTTTGAGTTGTCAGTGTTCTTTTTAGTCATCACTATACGCTTCATATATTTTATATATTCAGGCATGTTGGGTTTTTCCCCATTTCAGATATTAAACTGCGTTTTCCTTTCGCACAGCATGTTTTAATTGAACGTGTATAGATATGTCATGCCATGGGTTAGCTTGGTGCCACTTGTGACACTGAAGAACCGTGTCGCAACTAGGTGGTAGCCTCAGGGTGTGATACAAGCTGAAGGGCAAAAATGTAATTTTGGAAAAATATTGTTTTCTTTTGGAATGTTCCAAGGATAGAACAGGGATTTGTTCAATTGTATACCTTTATCTTCTTCCCAATTAGGGCTATAGACATAGGATATGATAGAACATAAAATAGTATGCAAGGTAGAGAATATAGAAAAAGTAAAAACTTCTTAGCTTTTAGAGAAAGAAAACTCATATTTGGGTCAATTCAAGTTTCGCTTATCAATTTAGCTTGAACTGGAGCTTTCTTTTATGGGTATACTGTCGCTTTTTATCTTTTATGAATAGCTAAACCCTTATCAAGGGGTGTGTGTGGTATATGGGGGTGTAAAACATGAACATGTATTGATTAAGTAGATTTAATATTGATTGTATTATATCTATCTATTATTGTCTTGAGTTTTAATCTAAAACCAATGATTGTGAACATTGATTGAGCTCTTTAAGACCATCTTGACTTGAGAAAGCTTAATGTAGTTGGATAAGACTCAATAGTGAGGACTTGATGAAATTTACTCTATGGGTTTGATTCAGGGATGGGATAATTCGAGTAGTTTCACATTTAATGGTATTGAGCTAGGAATGGTCAATCTACTCAAGGTTTGTTTGGTGTTTTATTGGAAAGGGTCCTAAAGTTCGAAAGAATCCAAGGGGTATATTCCTGATAGTTCGGGAGAATATTGAGTGTAGATTAGACCAAATGCTATCCATGTATCAATTGATGTTGTTAGGTGAATTTTTTACTTAAAAATTAAAACCCCTATCGGTACGAATACACCCTTAGACTTTCCAAATTGTTAAGTTTCACTTTAATCTGGACTAAAATAATCACCAAGAGGATAATATTGATTAGAATATTGTACTAATTGAAGAAACCACAATCCCTACATCACACACACAACTATACCTCCACCCACTTCTGGAGCTCATGATTTGTAATAAATACTGAAGAAAAGATTTCATTTGAGTTGCAAAACAATGACTTTCATCCTACACATAAGACAAAAGTCACTAATATCTTGAAACTCTGAAAATAACATTAATCATAAAATTGAAAAGAAAAAACACACCCCAAATTCTACTTTCAAAAATAAACTTTACTGAAAGTCACTCTAAATCTTCAAAAAGATAAATCTTTGAATAGAAAAACACTTTATTTGCAATAAGTTATGATTTATTTTTGAAAAATCTTATATGATAATCAAGAGTAGATAAATATAGAATAAAAGAAGTTACATTAGTACTATATGCAATAAGGATTTATCACACTTTATCAACAAAAGTCACACTATCACAAGAACTTAGTTCATTAGTCACTCTGTCACAAGAACTTACTTCATTAGTTCTCAAAACCTATAAAAGATAGGCGGGTGAAAAATCAAGTACCCTATTCTGTAAGATATAGAAATATTCTAAAACTTACGAATATGATTTTCAAAGGAGAAAAGGTATGCAAGTTATTTTAAACTTAAAATCTAGTATACAAGTTGAACAAACATATATGGACTCCTCATATAGTCCATATATCATACTAGTTTTAAATTCAAATATAGCTAAATTGACTGACAATTATTAATAGCTTAACCTGAACAAGAGAATTCAACAAAAATTACTAATCTAATTAAAATTCATAAAAGTTCTACATAAAAAAATTAAAAATAAAATAACAAATATGTATGAATGGTATGAACTGCCTAAATAAGAATTCTTGAACATCAACCAACCAGTTGAGATATTCATGATCACTGAATCTTAATTAAAATAAAAATTAATTTAGAACATCATTAACAATAACAAACCCCGCAACATAAATGAGGTCAAACTCAATTTTATTTTTTTTTATTTTTTTTATTTTATTTATTTTTTTATTTTTTTTTAATTCTTTTAGAAAAAATAAGAATGAACAACATACCTGAATGAAAAGACTAATCAAATGAGAAATTGCAAAAGGATCAACTCCTGGAGTAGATCTGCATATCGTTATAATTGAGGAGCAAAGGTTGATTTGGGTGGATGGGTTGGTGGAAGGTAAATTGGCAAAAAATGATACAATTGAGGGAGAGGGGGGAAGGGGGAGGGACGACACAACTTAAAACTTTATATAACTGAGGGATGGGTAATCGCATCAATTGAGGCAATAAATATTCTTTTATCTAATAATCCATTTCAATTGAGATCATAAATAAATTTACAAACTACAATGAGGGTATAATTAAGAACCTTCCACTATAGAATAGAAGAGTAAAACCTTTAGATGACACTTAGATTACCATAATCCAACCCTTTTTCACTCCTAGTGGCATTAGGTACTTCCACCTTAAGGTTTCACTCTTATGTCCTTTAGTGAAAGATACTTAATCATATCATTATCCTAGTTTGTAAATTTATCTATCATGTCAATTAAAATTGTCTAGTAAATAAAAAATAATCTAATTCCTCAATTGTATCGATTGATGCAATAATTTTCTGTCCCTAAGTTTAATCAGTTTTTAAATTACCTCGC
>JAJOOE010023299.1:0-11594 GCA_036250405.1 Solanum raphanifolium | reverse complement strand
ATGTGGAATAATATATGTATTTCATATTTGAATATACTACTACTATTTTAAAAGTTAGTTAGAAAACAAGTTATAAGGTGTTTTTCAAATTTAAAACACAAATTCAACTTAAATTTGGAATTCTATGGTTAAATATTGATTTTTTAAATTATTTCCTTTGTCCTTTCCATATCAACAAAAAGAGCACGTAGTTGTTATACAATAAATTTTCTTTGTCCTTTGAATTTTTGGGTAATATTGTCACGATCCAAAAATAGACGTGATGACACTTTTTTATTCACATCAAGAAAAGTTAGCTTCAACCCAACGAAAACTAAAAAAAATGCGGAACGATAAAGCAAGAACAAGATAAAAATGGAAACCATTTTCATTCTCTTAATATCCCAAAACCTGGTTGTCATGTGTACAAGACACTAATACATGAAGTGCGAAAATAAGAAATAAGTGCAAGTCCCAAGTCATTCTTTCTAAAATAAAACAAAAAAATAAAAAGAAGAACTAGAGATCCCACCGGATGATAAACAACTACCTCTCAACAGTACTTCGACAAGCCTCAAAGATAGGGAAGAAAGAGCAATCACTTGATACCGGGCTTGGAACCTACACAAGTGTAGAAGCAAGGAGTGAGTACCAATAACACGGTACCCATCAAGCAATCTAATTAGCAAAGCAACCTTGTTAGAAGATGAATACTCCTTTCATCCCAACCAAACCTTCTCAAACTAAAACCTACACACAAATCAGCCCTACCTAACAGTTCTACAATACAAAGCTCACAAGGCTCAATAATCACAGTCCATTAGTCACAATTCAACAACTAACATGTATCAAGTGGTCAATCTCAATGTGAAGTAGATCAATTACACGTAACAAGTTCAATCACAGTTAACAAGTAAGTCAAACATAAACATCAAAATGCATCAAATCACAATAATCAAATCTTTGCCTGAATCATTTCCCATCGAATTTATATCATATCACTAGCCGAAACTATTTCCCATCGACTTTATATTGTATCACTAGCCAGAACCATTTCCCATCGAGTTTATATCATATCACTAGCCGAAATCATTTTCCATTGGCTTTATATCATGTTGCTAGCTAGAACCATTTTCCATCGGATTTATATCATATCACTAGAGTTGTAACCATTTCCCATCAACTTTATATCAAGTCACTAGCTGGAACTGTTTCCATCGAATTTATATCATATGTTTCATCATTGTCACCCCCCGAGCCTACACCCTGGGTGGAACTGGCATTCGAGAACCATTGATGGCCCCAAGAGAACCCTTGGTCTGGCTTACTTACTCAGCGGAAGACTTTAAGCATTAAGAAAAGAACTCAAATTCAAGATAACTCAATTGTCTCAAACTAAACTCATAATGCTTCAGAAATAAAGATTTAAGTTAGCCAAAGTGGCAACTCAAAACTGAACATAAGTCTATAACAAGATAAAGAAAAATGAACTAACTGATTGTCTATCTATGAAGCCTCTAATAACTGAGATGGATATCAGGAAAATACCCCCGATTATCCTAACAACTGAAAACTACTAAAGCAATATAAATAGGGATCCTCCGGAAAGCAAAGAGGCTTACCACATGACTCTGAATGCTCAACTAGATCAATGAAATGTTGGATGTTGATCCTGGTTACCTGTGTCTGCATCATACAAAGATATAGGCCAAATGGCATTAGTACATTAAATGTACGAGTATGCGAGGCAAATTCTAAACAAGACATAAGCTTGAAAGGAACTGAAGAACTTACTTGGGCTCAACTCAACTTAACTTACATCAATATAAAGCAATAAAATAAATGCAATATAAAATAAAGCTTTTAAAACATAGATAACAACTCTGTGTATTTGGAAATACAATAGTAACTTTGAATGTATGCAAAGATACAATATAAACTCTGAATGTATATAAAAATACAATTAACTCTATGTATATAAGAATACAAAATACTGCTATGGGAGTTTTTCTAATCGACAACCATCACTTAAGAACTATTGTGATGATATAATGTTTTGCCTCATGCTGCCAGGGCCGTCCTATACCTTGCCAAGGGCATAGAACCTATCTAGTAAGTGGATCCACTAGTATATGCTAAAAAGCACGAAGGAATCATCTAAAAAGTATAACCCTTTTCTACCCATGATGGCTACATAGTTTATGTGGGATGGGAGTTATCTGAACTCTCCCCCATATCGGTGCTCAATACTACTCCCAAATTATAATACTAGCTCTTATGTTTAAACACATACTTCTTTCTGTGGTTTGAGATAATTTCTTAAAACTTAGCTCAAAAGCTATCTTGAAAATCAAAGTTTCCCCTCTTGCTTAATTGTGAATGCATTTACTTTTTTCTGAAAACTAGTTCAAAGGCTCTTTAATGAAAAACTAGCTCAAAGACTCTTTACTGAAATATTAGCCCAAAGGCTCTTTACTGAAAAACTAGATCAAAGGCTCTTTACTGAAAAACTAACCCAAAGGGTCTTTACTAAAAAACTAGCCCAAAGGCTCTTTTGGAAATCAAAGTTTCCTTTCATATTTAAATGTGAAAACATTTTTAAACTCTTTGGGAATACATAGTCCCCATATACTCTTTGAAGAAATGAACTTCAACCTTTACGCTTTGCTCAACTCAAAACTCAAGTCTTAAAACAAAGTTAAAACATTTGTAAAAGACTTTTGGAAGACTCTATGAACTTCCCTTGACTTAGCTCTTAACTTCTCTTGACTTGACTCTTAACTTTCCTTGAATTGAATTATGGATTCAAGGATTGTGATTTGTGATAAGAAAGATCTCATGATGTTTGGGAGTATTTTTACATAGTTAAACATGAGAAAAGATCAAGAATAACTGTTTGAAAGCAAGTCCGCGACACGGAGATGCATTTAAATATTTGGTCGAGAAATAAATTTTGAGGAAGAACGGTCAGTGACCGCTCCGCTACGCAAAGAAAAATTGTCAATTCTGAGGAACAGGTCCGCGACGCGGACCTGTTACCCAGATTATGCCGACTTGTTCCTTCTTCGTTTTCTAACCCCAAATTGCCTAAATTCGATTCTTTTTCTCCAATTCTCTTTAGATTCAAATACCCAGCTTATGTACACAAGAATCTAATCAAACACAACTCTAAAATCGACCTTAAACTATCAAAAACTCCTCAATCTCATCCCAAATTCAAGAACGAAAGTAAATTCAAGAACACAAATCAATAACATTCAATTTTTCAACTTTTTGGATGAATTCATGCTGAATTAAACATGTTTGGAGCGTGGATAAATGAACCCAATGCTGTGTGAACTCACATACCTCGTAGGGATCACCCCTTGACGAAATCCACAAGCGATTCCTTACAAACACGACGAATCTTGAACTTTCTTCTCATTTCTCCTCTTTTCTCTTTTCTCCAAGACCTAGTGTGAACTTCAACTCTTCTAAACTGACTAAAATATGATTTAACCCCAATTAATTACCCAAAAACGAAATAAAATAACTGGGTAAGGAAAAGACCATAATGCGCTTCTAAAATCTGGATTAGATTTTCCTTATTTGAACAACCCAACTTCAAATGGGCATATCTAACTCATACGAACTTGGAATCTCGCAAACTCGGCGGAGTTGGAAAGATTATTCCAAGATCATTCCTACGATATCTGGAAAAACACCAACTCATCCTGAGCTACAAGTTATGGTTTTTTGAAGTTGACCAAAAAACCAACTTAACATACTTAACATAGTTAACAACTTAGTCCTTAACTTGCGAACTTGGCGATCTAGAATCTGAACCGGAATCTCCTCATAAGATAAGCTATCCTTGATGCTAATATCTTCAGTTGGTATAATTAATGAAGGATCATGCATGCATTTCTTCAACATAGAGATGTGAAAGACCGGATGAACTGCGGCTAACTCTTGTGGTAGCTCCAACTCATAAGCTACATTACCTAACCTTTTTGATATTTTGTAGGGTCCAATATACCGGGGACTAAGTTTCCGGTCTTACCAAATCTCATAACACCTTTCATGGGTGAAACTTTCAAGTAAACCCAACCATCTACTTCGAACTCTAACTCCCTTCTCCTAACATCAGTGTAGGATTTCTGACGACTCTACGCTGTTTTCAACCTTTCTTGAATCACTTTCACTTTCTCCATGGC
This sequence comes from Solanum raphanifolium, assembly GCA_036250405.1. Taxonomy (NCBI): domain Eukaryota; kingdom Viridiplantae; phylum Streptophyta; class Magnoliopsida; order Solanales; family Solanaceae; genus Solanum; species Solanum raphanifolium. Next base: position 7,419 of record JAJOOE010023299.1, on the reverse strand, counting down.
TTGATGAACTAAGTCTGGTCTTATCAACCCAGCTTCACCAACTTCAAACCATCCAATAGGAGATTTGCATTTTCTCCCATAAAGAGCTTTATAAGGAGCCATCTGGATGATAGAGTGGTAACTATTATTGTAAGCAAACTCAATGAGAGGTAGGTGATCATCCCAATTACCCTTGAAATCAATCACACAATCTACCTTGATACCTCAAAACACCATCTCCCCCTTGTTCAAAAGCCATCACTTTTTGCTTATGAACACTTGTCTTTAATTCAAGCAATAAAGGATTTTGGTCTTGCTTCTCTTTTAATTCTGACATTAATGATGATTCAGCCCCATTCATCACCACTACTCCTCCTTCTGTGGATCCATTAGTCGAACTCCTAGTCGTGCAAGTCTATGCACCTCTTTTGCTAACTCTTTCTTATCTTCCTCAAAATGGGCGGTACTACCCATAGATAACCTGCTCAAGGCATCAACAACAACATTAGCCTTACCTTCATGTCATAATCCTTGAGTAATTCTAACCACCTCCTCTGTCAGAGATTAAGCTCTTTCTAACTAAAAACATACTGAAGACTCTTGTGATCGGGCAACACATCCACATGAACACCATAAAGATAATGTCACCATATTTTCAAAGTAAATACTACGACAGCCAACTCTAGATCATAGGATGGGTAATTCTTCTCATGAACCTTCAACTATTTGGAGGCATAAGCTATAACTTTGCCTTTCTGCATTAACACACAACCTAAACAAACTCTAGACGCATCACAATATACAACAAAGCCTTATGTGCTTTTTGGTAAGGTCAATACTGGGGCAGTAGTCAACCCCTTTTTCAATTCCTGCAAACTTTTCTCACAAGCTTCCGACCATTGAAATTTTACTGTTTTCTGAGTTAACTTGGTCAAAGGGGATGATATAGATAAAAACCCCTCTACGAACCTTTTATAATAGCCAGCCAAACCCAAGAAACTCCTAATATCAATTGGAGGTGTGGGTCTAGGCCAATTCTGCACTGCCTCTATTTTCTGAGTATCAACTCTAATTCCCTCTCCAAACACAATGTGGCCTAAGAATGCCATAGACTCAAGCCAAAACTTATACTTAGAGAACTTGGCATACAACTCTCTATCCTTTAGAGTTTGGAGAACTATTTTGAGATGACTAGCATGATCTTCTTCATTCCTCGAATATATTAGTATGTCATCAATGAAGTCGATAACAAACATATCTAAATAAGGTTTGAATACTTTATTCATAAGGTCTATGAATGTTGCAGGCGCATTGTTCAAACCAAATGACATAACTAAGAACTCATAATGACCATAACGGGTCCTGAATGTTGTCTTTGGAATATCACATTCCCTTACTCTCAACTGATGGTAGCCTGATCTGAGGTCTATCTTAGAGAAACAAGTAGCACCCTAAAGCTGATAAAAAAGATCATCAATTCTCGAAAGAGGATACTAATTCTTGATGGTAACCTTGTTCAATTGGCGGTAATCTATACACATTCTAAGGGAACCATCTTTCTTTCTCATAAATAAGACCGGAGAGCCTCAATGTGAGACACTTGGTTGAATAAACCCATTATCAAGGAGATATTTTAACTTCTCTTTCAACTCGTTTAACTCTGCTGGAGCAATTCTATATGGTGTAACAGATATAGGACGAGTATCTGGAAAAATATCTATATTGAAGTCTATTTCTCTCTCAGGAGGGACTCCGGGAAGATCATCAGGAAAGACTTCTGGAAACTCTTTTACTACTGGAACTGACTGAATAGGAGGTATCTCAACACTAAAGTCATTAACTCGAACTAAGTGATAGACACACCCCTTGGAAATTAACTTTCTCGTCTTAAGGTACGAAACAAAACAACCCTTAGGCACTATTGAACCGCTCTACCACTCTATAACTGGTTCACTGGGAAATTGAAACTTGACTACTCGAGTTCTACAATTTATTGATGCATAACAGACATAAAGCCAGTCCATACCTAAAATGACATCAAAATCTACCAGATCTAACTCAACTAAGTCATCCATGGTACTCTTGTGATTGACGAAAATTGTACAATCACGATAGACTCTCTCAACTAGAATAAGCTCACCAACAGGTGTAGAAACACTAAAGGGCTCAAGAAGTTGCTTAAGAAGAATATTAAAATTCATAGCAACATATGGAGTTACAAAATATAAACTCGCTCATGTATCTAGCAAAGCATAAACATCAAATTTAAAGCCTTGGATCATACCAGTGACAACATCTGGCGAATTCTCTTGCTCTTGGCAACTAGTGATAGCATATAGACGGTTTGCTCCTCCGCCAGAACCGGAAGTAGCTCCTCTAGGTATAGCCTTGTCTAGTAGAGCAACTGAAAAAGATTGAGCTATATTGCCCTGATTCCCATTACCATTACCCTGCTAGTTCTTTGGACATTCTTGCATGAAATGACCATTCTGACCACACTTGAAACATCCAGTGGAACCATCACGACACATCCCTGAGTGGTTCCTACCACACTTAGCACATGTAGTAATCTTAGTACCCCATTGTGCCATACTACCTTATGATAGTGCAAGTCTAGCTCTGAAATTCTGGAATTCTAACTATTGTACTCACATTTGTTTCTTGGTGCAGGTGCACCAGCAGATGATGGAGAAAGTCCTTTCTGCTTATGTTGGAAAGAAGACCGGTTCACATTACTCTTTTCCTGCCCGGATTCATTACTTGATGTCTTAGACCTCTTATTCTTAAACTCTTTTTTATCCTTCAGCTTGTCCTCCTTAACTTGTTACATATGGATCATCAGCCTTGTTGTGCCAATGTCACCTATTAGCATGGCTGCCTTACATTCCTTACTTGACAGACGAGTCAACTCAACGATGAATAAACTCATCCTACTCCTCATGTCAGCAACTATCTCTTTGCTTCTCTTAGCTCACAGGGAAAGAACGCCCCAAGAAAGAACTCTCAAAAATAGCTCAACTCACAATCGGTTACGTGCAAGCACGAATTAGAAAGAAATTTTATAGAGATGAACTATATTGCACGAAATGAGTATGAAAGAAGTAGGATAGTTCCTCAAATGTTGCGCGATTCACACCGATAACTAGGACTCTACAGACACGGCTTCATAGACTCCCTAGGACTCTTGAACTTTGTGCTCTGATACCAAGTTTGTCACGCCCCGAGCCTATACCCTGGACGGGACTGGCACTCGAGAATAATTGTTGGCCCCAAGCGAACCCTTGGCCTAGCTTACTTACTCAGCGGAAGACTTTAAGCATTAATAAAAGAACTCAAATGCAAGATAACTCAACTGTCTCAAACTAAACTCATAATATTTTAGAAATAAACATTTAACTTAGCCAAAGTAGCAACTGATCAAAATTGAACATAAGTCAATAAGAAGATAAAGACAAATGAACTAACTGATTGTCTATCTATGAAGTCTCTAATAACTGAGATGGATGTCTGGACAAGACCCTCGATCATCCTAACAACTGAAAACTACTAAAGCAATATAAATAGGGATCCTTCGGAAAGAAGGGAGGCTCACCACATGACTCTGAATGCTCAACTAGATCAACGAAATGCTGGATGCTGATCCTGGTTACCTATGAAATCTCAAGTTACTACGAAAAAGTTTTCTGGCCCCAATTCTTTCTCTATTGGCGTTTCTCTAACGATGGAATCAGGCCATTACAGAGATCTTGCAAGTCTTTTCAAGAACTCAAGCATCAAAGAACACTGTAAGGGACCTGGTCCCGGAAAGACTACGTACACAAAAAAGTCAAAAGACAACTATCTAAAAGCTATCACATCTAACATGGTTGGTGCACAACTTTTCAGAGTAGCAGGCTCTCAGCCAATGGTGTCGTCCCAAGGTGTTTGTGTCCATTTGATATAGTTTCTTCTCCGAAGACACAACTCAAGATTTGGCAAACAAAGTTTTGAATTTCATAAAATTCATAAGCTTAAAAAGAAGAAGTCATCTTCAAGGAAGAACACTACTCATGCTCAACAAGGGACTTGATAGAGTGCTGAAGAGACTATGTTGTATTTTGAGCGTTGTGTCTTATGTGCTTACATTGTAAATCTACTCCTAAGTTATAAAGGATAGTAGATCAGTTAATTGTCTAAGTATTTAGTTTGAGTCGTATTTACAAAAGTTAGTTAGTCGAATCATCTAAGTTTTGGTAAAGTCTTTTTTACATCATTGTTTTGATGATCTCTTTGGTAGAGTTGCCTAGGAGTGTCAACTAGAGTTAGTTGATGTGTGGTGCAGCAAAGTTACTGCTTGTTTTGAGTTGGTGGCTAGAGTTAGCCTTGGTGGGTTCTCAAAGTCTATATCAACTAGAGTTAGTTGGTTTAGTGGGCAATAGAGTTATTGCTTAGTTTCCTTTGTAGTAGAGTTGCTATAGTAAGGGGGAAGGGATAAAAAAGTTTTAATTCCTAGGTTGCACGAGTTTGTAATTTGAAACTTTGCTCCGTTTGAATGAAATGGAGTTTGGGTTGAAATCATGTGTACAGGTCGTAGTTTCCATCGCCCTTAAGCAAGGAGGTTTCCACGTAAAATCATTGTGCTTGATTTACTTTGGGCTATTTATTTACTTTGGACAGCAGTAAAATAAAGATAAAATACTCAGACTTTCAGCTATGGCCACATGCAAACCAAGGAAAAGAACAAAACGAGATGAAGAGGAAAAGGCGTTATTTACGTTTTTGAAAAAGTGATGGCATATTCTAGCGATTAATGGACAGACATCTCAATTTTTTTTCAGTTTAAGAAGAGAACAAACCAAAGCAGGAATACTACTCAAACCGGACTATCATATTTCAAATAAACTCGAAATTGTTAGCACCAAGAAAGGACCTATCATAAAAAATCTAATAACGACTTAAGAAAGAAAATTGAATCTTGCCCTTTAACGTAGTGATCAAGAAGATGCATTAACTACATCCCTAATCACTTGGTTCATTGGGCAATCTCACAATACAAGAAACGGAGATGTTGGCTCACATAAAAGAAATGGAATCAAAACAAAGTAAAGAGGAACTCAATGAATAGACCCTCAAATAGGCAAGAAGACGAGAACTCACCCTTTAATCCATCAGAAATCATCAGTCAAGTTTTAACTCAATCATCTAACGACAAGGCACAAGGTGTTGAACAAGAGATTTGTCCTTATACAGAAGCAAGATTTCGAACTCACTACGATTTAAGCAAAAAAAAAAACAATGATACAGTCTGAATGGTATATGAAAACTAAATTGATATTCAAGTAAGACGATCCAAACAGGTTACTACGAACTCTTCGGAACTTACGAATCAACATTTTTGACAGTCGAAATCAAGCAATCAACACATTGAGAGACGAATGACGATGAGCAGGGATATATGTTACCTTTTAGAGTGCAGCCGAACCGAGGCTAGACGAGCAAAAGCATTCTGTTTCACCAACACACACAAACTTCAAGAATTCCAACGAGCAGCGGGAAGGTCGTATTTTGAAGAAAAAACTGGTTACTCTTTATAATATTTGTTGATTTTAGGGTCTGTTTTAGCTCCAAAGAAACCTATGTATTTCACTGTATACTATCTTTTTTCTTGACTCAAAATTTTCCAACCCCAAACAAAGAAGAAGAGGGAACTATTTATAGAAGAAACTAGGGTTCCAAACTCTTGGGGGGAAACGGATAAAAATCCGATTCTAGGCCCCTTTTGAATTTCAAACTCCAAAAAATCATTCACAATTCAAGATAAACACCTTTTTCTGAAATTTTTCCCCATTCCGGAAGAGGAAAGGGGAGATGGACGCTCTTGATCGATTCAGTTGTCCTTGGGCGCGACGTGGCTCCATCACAAGGCCACAAGGACGAAAGAACTTTGCCTTTGCTGCTGCTACTGTACGACTTTAAGAAGGACGTCGAGGATGAGGACAAGAAAATCGTAGTGTAATGATTTACGCGTCCAAGGCGTGAACCTGCCGTGATGATTTTTGTGTGCTTTTGCTACTCGTGAATGTTTTATTGTTGTTGGCATTGCTTTCTATCTGCTTCTGTGAGTATCGTTTCTGGGTTTCTTTTGTCGTTTGAGTCGTTGGAGTTGAAGCGTTGAAGGAAGAAAACTTGATAACGTTAGATTGTACTGGTTTCTTGTTGAATAAGAGAAAATGGGCCGGTCAGGAGGAGGAATTGGATTTGGGCTGGCTGAAAGTTGGGTAACAAAGGGGAAATGGTTTGGGAGTTGGTCTTAAGAGTATTCTAAAAGGAATTGGGCTGCGTGGGAAATTGAATTCAGCCCAAAATTTGGTCTTCTAATTTAGTTAAAGTTGGAATAAACAATTGGCTAAAATTGCAAATAAATAATAGTCAAAATGAATTTCGATTATAGCCGGATCGAAATTAGTCGGCGAATTTGGCCAACATTTAAACAAGATGAATGATTCATAAATTAATTAGGGAGCTTCTTAATCTTAACGAAATGAATTAATTAATTTGATTATAAAATAATCAATTTAAATAACTAAAAATTATAACTATAAGTTATACTAAACTAAATTAATAAAATACTTATCTTAACAAATGTAGAAATCTTCTAATATGGTTTTTCAAATATTTATAAAATATACTAACTACGTATATAATTATATAAAAAAAATTTATTACTCAAAATACTGTAAAATAAAAGGAAATTACTTAAAATAGCCTTGAAACTATTTGAATTTTATAAGGCTAATTATTTTAAATCATTTGAAAATTAAGAAGCTCGGAAAATTAATTATTATCGGGAAGGATCAAAATTGAGTGTCAACAATGGTTCCAAGTATCATGTTTCGGTTGGAGTATAAACTCGAGACATGATATAATATATATATATATATATATATATATATATATTTAGCGAATTTGGTGCATTAAACGTCTTGGGTCCTAAAGCAAGTGTGAATTTGGGGCATTAAACATCTTGGGGCCTAAAGCTAGTGTTTTACTTGTTTTAGGCTTTTGTCAGCCCTGCTTCAAGTTATGTGGAGTTTAATAACATTACTTTTATATTTATAATTTATTTAAATTGTAAGTACAATATATACTTAATTATAAAATGTAATAATATCTCATTAATAATCACTACAAAATAAGAAAAAAGTATTAATTATGCTTCAATTATTTTCATTTTAAGGCTCTAATTTATTCTAAGTATTTTTTATTTTGTTAAATCTATGAAATTGGAGTTGTGTTTGTATATATTGTACTTATATATGTGGAATAATATATGTATTTCATATTTGAATATACTACTACTATTTTAAAAGTTAGTTAGAAAACAAGTTATAAGGTGTTTTTCAAATTTAAAACACAAATTCAACTTAAATTTGGAATTCTATGGTTAAATATTGATTTTTT
>JAJOOE010023297.1:0-12130 GCA_036250405.1 Solanum raphanifolium | reverse complement strand
GATTGTAGCACAAGATTATATGTAATTTATCTTGATTATGGGAACGGTATAGTTCCAACTTCTTGTGCTAGTGCATTTTGTATGTATTGAACGAGACCGAGTAGAGATAGTTGTTTTAGACTGACTGACAAAACATATTCTCTAAACTATTAAATGTACTTATATTCTTAATCCTGATATAACTATTATGATCTGTATATATTAATTATCATTTTGATTTATTAAAAGGTGAGATTCTGAGATGTGTCAATATGCCTGGTAAGTTGGATGATAATAATATATATTGGTGAAATAATAAGTTAGTTGATGGAATTCATGTCTTGTTATAGAGATTGATTGATATGCCTTTTGGAGAAAGTTATAAGTTTTCATCGCGTCAAACATTGCAAGTGGATTTATGAATCCAACACATGAAATAAATTAAGTAGTGCTCTAAAGAAAATTAATCATTAAGTTAAATTCGTCGGTAATTTAATTTATTGATTAGTATCTGAAATCTTAACATGGGGAATTACGAAATATAAATAGAGGAGTGCAATTGTGAATTTCTAGTGGAATGATTTGTAATTTATTATGGTAAGAATAATTCAAATTAATTATTTGGAATTATTTCCATAATAGAAAGCCTCAGTAATTAATTATGTGGTCCCTCCAGTGCCCATATTTAACTAAACTCAGAATCTTATTTCTTAGGGGAAAAAGGAGTAGGCGTGTGTTTTCTTGTTTTTCAAGAAAACTGGGTTTTCTTCTCCTTTTTGGATTGGGGAAGAAATCTCTATATATAGAGATTCTCCTAACCTAGAAAAAGATGGAATTAGTTTTCTATTCGATACTTGCCCACCCAAGTATTGAGAGAGTTCGAGTGTGAACTTGGGATCACTGTAGAAGACCATAGCTATTGTCTATCTCATAGATTTGCTTGAAGGTCCGTCTATCTTGGAGGTATCTGCTCACGCTTCAAGAGGTATTTATAGAATTAAATTTCAGCAAGTTTATGTGTTCTAGCATAAACGATTTGGTTATCTATTATTCATGTAAGCAGTAAGATCCTGATATGCTTCTGTTATGCATATATGTTTTCCAACACCAGGTTCATGCGCTCCTATGCTGCTCCATTATTCTCCTTACTTTCGAGTCCATTTTGTTGCCTTGAAGGCTCTCTGTAATATATGTGGCAAAATTAAGCTTTAGTCTTCCCATCCTCTATCTCCTTTGTAGCGATATTCTTACATAAGGGCAATTTAGTTTATCACTGTTAATGATCTTTCTCCCTTTTATATCCATGCCCCAAATTTTATAAAATTGCAATTTCCTTGATCTATTGCTTTGTTTGCTAAGTAGTCTGCTAACTGATTCCCTCTCGTTATCCAGTTGCACATAAACATTACACACTATTTGTGTATGGACTAATGTACAAAGCTTTGGAGGTGCTCTAGTACAACACATGTAAACCACTTCTCGAATAATGACCGCGACATCTGTCTTTTTTCCTTAAAATATCATTTGATTTCTTTCAAGCCAAATAGCATGACACATTTCAGCAAACACTATTTTGAACGCCTGGGCAATCTGAGATTTCCCCTACCCATTTGCAATTCCCCAGTCAACCATTTGTGGCCATGTGGTAGCAGGACGTTCATCATTGTGCATTCATTTCAATATGGCACTCCATACCTTTCTAGTGTACTCACATTCTACAAACAGATGGTCCATATTCTCCAGGTGGGTCGCACAAAGTAAGCAGGGCTAACATCTATGAGCCATAGGGGATTAAATCTAGTTAATAAGATGTTGGCCATTTGTTTGCAATATATTACCTTAGATGTTATTATAAAAATAAATACTTATTAATAGAAAATTTTAAGTTGCTTAATTCAAAGTTCTGAAATATTCTTGATAAAGAATAAATAGTTCTTCTTCTTCTTTTAATTTAAATTTGTATTATTATTTTTTCAATATTATTTCAATTGAAATTAAAATTATAAATTTACTATTAAAATTTTAGTGCCTCTCAAAAAAATTTCCTCATCCTTAAACCACCATATATATATATATATATATATATATATATATATATATATATACTAGTTTTTTGATACGTGTGTTGCACGTGATTACCAATTCAGAAAATATATGTTATGGTAAACAATATTTGCTTATTTAAGTAAAGATTTGAATAATAAGCTTAACACAAAATAATATTGTAGATTATTTTGCTAATGTTCAATGTGGATTGTCATATATATTTCTTTTTCACGCGAACCTATGAAGATGGTGAATGAAAAAAATATTAGTTAAATGCAATAATGCATATATTTATTTCAATTTGATGAGGTTAAATCATGTAATTAGTCGTATCTCACTAAAATTACCTTATAGACGATATTTGTTGTGTATTTTTTTGTAATCTAACCAGTTGTGTTTTGCACGTGTATTCTATATTAAACTGTTTAGATGTCATATGAATATGTTAAGAGAGCAACTATATTTTATCTTTTTGTATATTAATTTGTATTGTATATACAGATAGTTATATGACTATTCATAGTTAACGCAGAAGGGTTTCCTTTTTTTTAACCGGAAAAACAAAAAATTAAAATTAAAGAATATATTCTATCTGTGAAATCATATATATAATCACTTGTTCATCTTACACCCAACAAAGATATAGTTCATATGCTTGTAAACTATTTTTCAATTTATTCAACCAAGCATGATTTGTCAAAGGAAAAATAATAAAACTGTATTATCACATATATAGGGGAGGTATAATAATATGAAAAATTATTGGTCAAAATTTAATATAAGGAAAGATGAAAGATAGAAATAATTAATGTAATAACAATGGAATTCATAATATTATAACTAAGAATGTAAAAGAGTTTGAATACCGTTTGCAATAATTAGTAATAACTAAGAGAATTATAATGTTATAACTAAAGAATTAATGTGCAGTTGTTGAATTTCTAATAAATTTATACTTACATAAATAAATAGGACTATTAATTAATGTTACTATTTTTTATAGTTATTAGATTTTAATTTAGTGTAGGGACCAAATGTAAATGTTTATTCCATATTACTGAATATAAAAATTATTTTGTAAATGATAAATTTTAAATGATTCATGTATATTCACATATTTTCACATTCGCTATGAGTTTTTTTTTTAAAAAAAATAACTCGAAACATTTTAAAATAATATATTTTTGAAGTCATCGTGACATATATAATATTTTAATTTAAATACAAATACCTACCTATATATAAATATATATTTTCATTAATGAGAATATTTATCTCATAAAAATTAGCTATTAAATAAATAGTAAACTAATACAAACATCAATTGGTGTTATGACAAGTCATATTAACTTTTCTTCGTCTAAAATACTAAAATATTAAGAAATAGTAAATAAGTAAAACAAAAGGGCAATGTTTATATAGTAATAACTATTTTGAAGCAAACTTCCTGACAATCTAAATTACATAAGTAGCATTGATAAATAAAATCATTCTTTTGTCTTGAGCATAAAAAAAGAAATTGTGAAAATTCTCTAAATTTTAGAAAAAGATATTCAGAAGCATATATTTACATCACAAGAAAAATTGTTAATAAAAACAAATGAATTTAGACTACATCATTTTAGCTTCATATATTGAAACATTACATATTGTTGTATATATTAAAGAAAAAAAATAATTATCATATCATTAAAATTATTTGCCTCAAGTACTCGATGTTATGGAATATATCCTGTTGACACCCAATTTTGGCCTAACATTTTTAAAATTCGTAACTTTTAAGTTTTATTTATTTAATTGTTCAAAATATATTTTTTATAATTTTAAGTAAGTTTATCGATAACTATCTTTGTTTGTCAAAACTTAGTATTTTTTATCAGTTAATTTTAATTACATATTTTTGTCACAGCTGGTTGAATCCATTCAAATATTTGTTCATTTTAATTAAATCGTTATTTCTGTTAAAATGACACTTTTTACATGTCATTAATTACGTTCATTACATTTTTTAACATTTATTTTAATATAGTTCAAAAATTCATTCCGGTGTGAATAAAATTTCTTACACATATATTTTGGGCCACAACCTTGAGCCCATGACTTGGGCCCATTGATAATTTGCAATTCTCTACATATAGAACAATTAACTCATTAGGTTAAAGGGGGGTGGTGGATAATATTTTTAGGTTTAGGACCTTCTCTTCCATCCTCATTTCCAGCCGCCCAAGGCTGAAGCCACCACCACCCACTGCCTCTCCTCTCCTTCGACCAAACAAGACCCATTTCATATTTTCAGCAAGCTTTCGATTTCTAGTGAATAACCACCAACAGAACAATGAACAAAACAACAACCAAAACACCATTGTTTCTATCGGAACCACCATCCAAACACCTCCAAACAGCAGCTCCCATCTTCCCCACTAAGACCCATGTTCTCTCTATTGCCAGATCCAAACACCAAAACATACAACAGCAAGCAAGCTACCACCAGCCCACCGCCATTTCCTTTCTCCAATCTCTCCGGCGAACCATCCCGAAACCCCATTTTCATTATCCTCACGTTGAGCTCCAAGCTCCAATCTCTCCGGCGAACTCCCAATTTTTAGTGAGCCACCAAACGAACCAGACCACTAATAGCATCAGCGGCTAGCTCAAGCTCACTGGCAAGATAGAAACCATACCACCAACAAGCACCACCTCAAAGGAGGGCTACGGCTTCGGTAGACAACAATCAGAAGTTTCAAAACTCTGGGATCGGTACCCGAAGGTGCTTCCTGCTGAAGTTATTCAAATTAGGTTCAAATTATACTCCTATTTATATTGTATATTATTGACGATAGGCAAATTTAGGCCGATTCCTATATTATTGTTGTATCATATTACTTGTGTATATTGCATGTTTATTATATTTGTACATTATTTTATTCTCATCTTTAATTTTTTTAAAATGAATTCAGTCGGGACCCACATTTGTGGATTTCGAAGGATGCCTAACCCCTTCCTTTCGAAATAACTTGAACCCCTTACCTAGAATATCTTGGTTTCGTAGATTAATTAATTGGTTTCCTAGTTTTCCTAAAATTAGGTGGCGACTCTTTTAAAAAAATTTATTTTCTTAAAATTCTTTTAAAGTTGAATCAATTGATTATTTTTTGAGTCACCGCGACGTTTCGTCCTATTTGAATAGAGTAGGGATGTAAACATATCCTCTTAGGATAGAACGATTTACTTCATCTGAATAGTGATACATCATATCCCGCTAAGCTTCGAATTCACTCAACGATAATAAATCACACAAAATTTGTAAAATGCAGTAAGAAGAGTAGAAGATTAAAAAAAATGTGGTTGAAAAATGAGAGGAATCCCTTCTATTTATAGTCAACAAATTGTGGTATGAAGAAGTGTTTTTTGTGTCTTATCTAAAAAGTCATGACCTTTCCGAGAAGTCACAACCCTTTGGAAAAGTCACAACTTATTGAAAAAGTCACAACTCATCGAAAAATCACAATCCTTTGGAAAAAGTCACAACTCATTGAAAAATCCAACCCTTTGAAAAAAGTCACAACTTATCGAAAAAGTCACAACCTAAGTTAGGGATATTATAGTAATTTAATATTCAAATTAGGAGTTCATATTTTTAAGGTAATATAGAAATATAGATATAGATATAGATATAAATATAGATAGATATAGATATATAAAAATAAAACCAAATATGAAAGAAAATTATATTTTTCTTTCCAGAAAAGTTAAAATATTTATGATAATAATATAATATAGATATATATATTAGTTGCCAATTTGTCAGACCATTTATGACCATTATTGGTCGAGAGGCAAACTAATTCAATGTTTTTTCAATTCCCACATTCATTACTTATATTTCCTATTGAAGATAATGAGATCAGATGAGCCTAAATGCAGAATGCTATCTAATTAAATCTTATTCTTGAAGGTTTTTCCTCTTGATCGTCATTTCCTTGACTTTGCTATGCTATCAGTGGTCAATATCGTCTGTCATTGATAGGTTGCTTGAACTAATAATTTCACTCAATGTCTCTTCTGGTCCTCATTATCTTTTAGTAATATACCCAATTATTGCAGCATTGCTATACTAATGTTGTTACTCTTGCAATCAAATGTCAATTCTTCAAAACTGAAAAATATAATCTTCATGTCTTCTTTAAATTAACTTCCATTTGGGGAGTAACTCCGCGGATTGTGCTAATTTGCCATACTACCTATTATGAAGAAAATGTGAAGAAGTGATTCGAGTACATGCTAAAATATCTAAATTTTCCGGTGTACCATCTGTTCCTTATTAACTCTTCTTGTTAGATTTCTCCTCGATCTCTGTATGCTATTCTTGAGATCCCACTTTCATTTGAATCCGGAGTAGAGCTAGAGTATCTGAGGTTCGGTTAAACTCAGTAGTTTTGGTTAAAAGCTAAGAAATACACTTGATATGTATAAATAATTTATTCAAAACTTAGTAAATATCTTTTCTAGAATCCAGAACTCATAAACTCAAAATTCTGAATCCGCCTCTAATTTGAATGTCATACTATCATTTCAAGGACATCTTCACACCTACAGATTTTGTAACAATGTCTGGACTTTCATCTTGCAAGATTTTGTGATCAAGAGTGAGGAATGTTGTGTTAAGATTGTGGCGTGAGACTCGAAGCTGATCAGACAATGAGCAGACTCAGATGGAGAAAATTTTCAGTGCTCCTTGGGATATTTCTTTCACTAATGTACAGTGGCGGATCTATGAAGAGGTGTGGGGGTGCCACGCCACCCCCGAACTTCGACGGAAACTCTATATATACATAGGTATATATATATAATATTTATATAAATATAAAGCGTGCCACCCACAAAATAAAATTGGCTTGTGGTGCCATGGTAGGAGGGCAACTTTAGAAGGCTGATGTTGCGGGTTCGAATCCCATTTGTACCTATTTTTTTGAGAAATTTGCTGCAGACGTTTTTTAAGAAAAAAATAAAATCTCCAAGCACGTTTTTTTAAGGAAAAACAGCTGGCACAATTTTTATTTTTATTTTTTTATAATTGTTATTGACTTAAATTAAATTAATTACATTATTACTCCTTTGACTTTTCTTTTATTTGATTAAATACTCAATAAAAGTGTAATATCTTATTATTTACATTTTATTGATTGATTTATGATATATATCGAAAAGACGAATAATTTAATCAAATATAAAATTAATTTAATCGATAAGTCTATTTGGCACCCACGGACTCTAAATCCTGGATCCACCACTGCTAGTGTACAAACCTGATTCAAAAGAAGCAGTCACAACTCAGAAGTATATCTTTATTTCCAAGGCAGTAAATTAGCTCTCAACTTTTGTATTTGTATAAACATAGCTATATTAGTCAGAGCTTTCATCTATGATTTATGAAGGCAGTATATTGGATGTATAATCCATGTTGATTAGCCTTTTTTAGTAATATTGACCTTGACATGAGCGTCAACTATTAGCGTTTAATTTAACTTCTATATATGCACTTGATGACTCCGGGGCGGAGCTACCCTTGCCAAGGAGTGTTAAACGACACCATTTCATCGAAAAATTACATTATATATAATGGTTAAACCACATAACTTTATCAAAAAATTACGTTATGGTTTGATAAATATTTATTTAAATGTTGACTTTTTTTTTATATAAACTGAAGGCTTAGTACAATGATTAAGGGTTTGCAAAAATTTAGAGGTTATGTATTTTCACCCCTGCTAGCAAGCGAACATTATAGTAACAACCTTTTGCTTTTTGACTGCAGCCCTTTTTTTTCATTTTTAAACAATTAAAACGACACATATTTTACTCATCATATTACATATCTCATCGAGTTATAATGTACTAACTATCTTTTATTTTTATTGATAAAAAATATTTTGTTGACTTTCTCGTATGTTTATTTTTTTATATTTTGACATCCCTTAATAAGTGTAACTCGGGTGGCTCAAGAGAAGACTAATAAAGCATTTGGCCAATAAATTTTATGATTTTATTTTTCACTTAGATAACATTGAAGTTTGCAGGAAAAAAAGGGTACAAAATGCAAGAAAAACATTTTTCAGATGAATGAAATAAAGGAAAAAACTATATTGTGATAACTCTTCATAATTTCAAATACTAGTAGAGAAAAAATAATTAAATATCCTCCAAAAAAATAAATAAAGTGATGGAACAAATGATAAGACTAAATCAACATGTCACGTCTACTTTATAGCTGATTCATCAATTTTTTTGGAAGGCCGGTACTAAGAAAAGTATAATATATAGTTCGCGTTATTCTAAAGAGCATTTAATATTAATAGCAAAGTCCAATTATATGACTATTGTCAAAACTATAATTTAAATTTCTATATAGTAGATGAGAGAGTTTCGACATGTCTGAGGTTGTTCATTTTAGACATCTTATGTAAGTTGGCCCCTTGAAGTTGATATCAAATTTTACTTAGACACTTTAACTAAGTTTTGTTCATTTTAGACACCTTATGTAGATTTTATACCATTTTGACAATTTTTGCTTACATGGCATAGTGAGTGTGATGCACACACTTCCTGCGCATGAAAGCCTTATTTCACTAATTCTTTTTAATTTTTTCTCTTCTTCTTCTCCATATTCTAGCTACCGGACATTTCCTAAACTTAAATTTTTTTTTCTATAGTAAAATAGATTTAGTGATGCCACAAATAAAAAAGTGAATTTTAGCAAGGGGCAGAGCTACAGTGTCCCGAGGGTGTCCAATATATATAAGTAAAATGCTACTGGTGACAGTTAAAGTTAATAGATTGGACATCTTAAACATATTAAGATGCTATGGTCCAACGGCGTGGGTTCGAATCACCACAAGTGCATTTTATAATCATTTTAAATAGAACACTCTTATTCAATTATTCATTAACTTATTTCTTTAATTGTCTAAGCTAATTAAATTACATTCTTAATTAGAAATCTAGGTTTAGTAGCTAATTGAATTTTCAATCAATTTGACTTTTTATTACTTTTCATTAAAATTTGAAATAAAACTTAAATGTGATTATTTAATTTAAAGTTAATAAACAAATTCTAAACTTTTTCTATAAAGCTGCTAAAAGCGAACAAAAGAACACCTCATTTGATTATGCTTTCATTATTTATGTCTCGTTATTGTTGTCATCACCATAGATTAGTGAAAGCTTGAATGCCTCCCCCCCTTTCCTTTTTTTTTTTTGCTTTGTTCGTGCACTTTATATTGAATTAAACACAAACATTAAAGTTAAATATCATGCAGTTTGATTTTTTAAAATTTTGGAACATTTATTCGTAAAAGAAAGTAATATTAATATTACGTAGTTCAATTTTAACTTTTCAATGCATCCATTCATAAAAATAAAATAAAATTACTTATGTATTATTTGGACACCCTTCATAAAAATTCTAGTTACGCCACTAATTTTAGCCCACAAGATTTCCTAGAAGTTTAAATTTCAACGTTACAAAAATAATAATCGTATTTCTTTTTCACGTATTTGAATCATTTGCACATATGAGAATTGCAAAAAAAACAAATTCTTCCATTGTTAATTAATAACTAATTTTTAGAAGTAAAGAAGAAAAAATTATACTTTTGTAAAATACTTTTTTCATAGCAATTAATTTCTTTTGAAAGTGTTTCTTGAAAATTTGATATGGGTGGGAAAGGGGTTGAGGTTGGGGTGGGTGGGGGTGGAGATGACGATCTGGTGGACTGTGGAGGAGCGATTGGGGTGGGTGGGGGTGGAAATGAAGTTCTGGTGGCTGGTGGGGTGGAGGAGCAGTTGGGGTTGGGGTGGGTGAGGATGGAGAGGACGACTGGATTAGGTGGGGTGAAGAAGACGACTGGATTGGGCATGGGGTGATGTTTTTTCTTTTAAAAAAATTATTGTTAGAGTTTAAAATGCCACATGTCATCAAATATCTGTTCATTTTTTTTTCTACTCAGAAGGCATTATTTGAAATTTATTTTTTATATATACATTCCATGTGTCTTTGTTTGATTCGTCAATTTGACATGTCATCAATGAATGTATTACACACACTTGTATATTTGGGTGAGTGTCAAAATGACACAACGAGACTGTACATAAGGTGTCTAAAATGAACAAAGCACAATTGAGATGTCTAAGTGAAATTTAGTGTCAACTTTAGGAGGCCACTGATGGATTCAACCGTTTTTGGGTATTAAATAAAAGTTTGATGGTATTAAAGTCCTTTCTAAGTTTTATTAAATAAAGTTGCTTAACAGAGTTATCTTTTATGCTTTATTAATTGGACTCCATCAAGAGCTCTAAAAAAAAGTCCATCCTTTTATCACTTAATTACAAAGCATACCCTTATAATTCCATGGAAGCTGAAGATAGGATGGGTTTCATTAGTCTTTATAGAGTATTTTTAAATTTGTTTGGTGAATGGAACTTGGAAGCGAGAAAATGTTCAAAATGGTCCTTGATGTATTGGGGTTGCTTTATTTTGGTCCTTAATATATTCTAGGTGATTGAAATAGTCCTTCATATATGACAAAATGTGTTCAATTTAATTCTTTACCCTAAACTTAACAATTTACCCCAAAAAACTGTTAAAAATAATGGTGGGGCCCACATAACTTACAAAATCCACAATTTTTACCATCTTTATTAGCTCAAAGAAAAAGTTTCATAAATTCTAAAATATCATTTTCTCTAACATCTAACCACACAATTACAAAATAATTCTCTCTGAAGTCTTAACATGTGAAATTTTCATGAATTCATCACAGCAAAAGACACAAATAATTTTTAAAAATTTCACAATAGAACGGTTTCAATTAGATCCTAAAGCATTAGCAGAAAATACAGATATCTCTCACACTTGAAAAAAAAAATCATCTACTCATGCTTTAGATCGGTATAGTGTATATTGCCAAAAGGCATACAATCATTGAGCTATTTTCCACAAATCTGGCAATAAAACATAAAAATATAAAATAATAATAATAATGGGAGATCAGTAGAGTAAAAAAGAAAGGTGTTATCTTTCAACCTTTTTACAATAATTATTTTGTAATTGTTTGGTTAGATGTTAGAGAAAATGATGTTTTAGAATTCATGAAACTCTTTCTTTGAGCTAATAAAGATGGTGAAAATGGTGGATTTTGTAAGTTATGTGGGCCCCACCGTTATATTTAACAATTTTTGGGAATAAATTGTTAAGTTTAGGGTAAAAAACTAAATTGAACACATTTTGTCATACATAAATGACTATTCAATCACCTAGAATATATTAAGGACCAATATAAATCAACCCCAATATATCAAATACCATTTTGATCATTTTTTCGAATGGAAGCACACTATTTTTATGTATTGGGCATAATTTAAATATTATTTTGTGTGTTAATTTTATTTATTCATTATTAAAAGATAGATTTTATTTTTACTTTTTATTATTAAAATACAAAGTGAGGACAATAATTTTCTTATATTTTATTTTTAATATTAATTACTTATTTTTTAAAATTATTTTTCAACACCTAATATTAAATATTAATTAATAGGAGTATTTTGTGTGAAAACAAATAGTCATGTTAATCATTATTTTCTTAACAGATGAATGTGACAAATAAAATTGAACAAGAGAATATATACTTCAAAGTTATATTGAGAAAGTAATTTGTGGAAATAAATAAATAATGAGGAGAACCAATAAAACGATGAAAATGTTATTTTCCAATTTGTTGGGATTTTTTGTGAAATCAATTCATATCAATTAAATATTTAATAACATATATGATTGTTTTTAATTTAAATCTTATATTAAAATATTTGCTCTTACACTCGTTCATTTTAGCAAATTAAGTAAAAAAATATGTTCGTATAATATATCTTTTCTATTAAATAATTATATGAATTACTAATGGTCAATTTTATTAATATTTTAGAATTTATTTTTATAAAACAAAAATCTATCTAACCTATAGTTTTAATTAAAGAAACCTAATAATTGATCTGGTTCAATTCAATATGGTCATTATTTTAGTTTCTGGAATTTGACTATTTGAAAAAC
>JAJOOE010023293.1:0-11541 GCA_036250405.1 Solanum raphanifolium | reverse complement strand
GACGGACTGATAGAATTTGTACATTACTCTAGAGATATAAGCATAATTATCTCCTAATTCATACAACGTACTTTCATACTCTAACTATGGATTATTGATTTTTTTGTGTTAATTTCATGAATTCTAACTTTTTATTTATCAAAGTATACAAAATTGTTATACTTTATAAAACAATTAATTGTAGGTGTAAAATGAAAATTTAGTATTATGCACAATAGAAAAATTATGATTAATAGAAATATTTTAAACAAACCGACCTCCAGATGTCGCTTTTATTGAAAGTAATTAGATTTAATAAAAAATACCGACTTCAAGAGGTTGGTATCACATTAAATTTTAAGATAAATAAAAAGTAATCGTGTTAATCAAATAATATTGACATCGAGAGGTCGGTATTTTATATTAATTTATATTTTAACTTATATAAAACTATCATCTGGAGGACGATTTATTTAAAGTTAATTGAAAATAATATTTATTAATTTTTCTGGAAGTCACTATATAAATATTTTAATAAAAATTAATATAATTACATACTATTTAAATTTACTGACTTCCGGAAGTCGGTACTATAATTTTTTTTGTTTTTTTATTTTACACAAAACCGTCCTCCGGAAGACGATTTAACTAAAGTCAAATCAAAATATATCTCAATTTTATTTTTTATATTTAATTGAGAAAAAATAAAATATTTTATTTATTTATTTAATACGACATCAAGAGGTTGGTTTTTATTGTAATTCATTTTTCCGGGAAAAATTCCGACCTCCTGAGGTCGGAATTTGGTTTCCCGCTTTATTTTGCATAAAAATCGACTACTTGTAGTCGGTTTTCATAACAACGTAGTTTCATACTCTAAATATGGATTATTGATCTAACTTTTTATTTATAAAAGTATACAAAATTGTTACACTTTTTTGAACAATTAATTGTAGGTGTAAAATGAAAATTTAGTATTATGCTAGCAAAATTATGATTAATAGGAATATTTTAAACAAATCGACCTCCGGATGTCGCTTTTATTAAAAGTAATTAGATGAAATAAATATACGATATTTTATATAAATTTATTTTTTAACTTATATAAAACCGTCAACCGGAGGACGATTTATTTAAAGTTAATTGATAATATTAATTTATTAATTTTCTGGAAGTCACTATATAAATATTTTAATGAAAATTAATTTAATTACATACTATTCAATTTTGTTTTTTTATATTTAATTGAGAAAAAATAAAATATTGTTATTTATTTATTTATTTAATACCAACATCAAGAGATCGGTTTTTACTGTAGTTCATTTTTTCTGGGAAACATTCCGACCTCCGAAGGTCGGAATTTGTTTTTCCCACTTTATTTTGCATAAAAACCAATTACTTGTAGTCGGTTTTCTAAAGGTTTTTTTATTTTTTATTCTTTTTAACAATACCAACCTCCGCAGGTCGGAAATTACCGACCTGCAATTGAGGTCGATAATTTTTAGGTCGGTATTCACTATTTTTTTTAGTAGTGTAGTAAAATTTCAACAATGTATGAAGGCTAGTCATGTGAAATTATCAGTACTTGAGTTAATATACTTGCCTAAAGAACAACCTAAAGAGTGTCACAAGAAATACTAAAAATTATTGGTTGTATGAAATTTTAATTGATAAAGAGATCTACAAATTTCGGAGTTGAAAGAAGGAAGCCCTAAAATCAGAATTGAAAAGAGGGAAGCCCAAAAATATTTACCACTAATTTGTTTCCGGTAAGGTCAACACCGGAGCGGAGGTAAGCCTATCTTTCAACTCTTGGAAGCTTTTCTCACAAAACTCCGGCCACTAAAATTTAGCCTTCTTTTGAGTCAAAGCCATCAACGGAAAAGCAATGGAGGAAAAACCCTCAACAAACCTCCTATAGTAACCAGCCAAACCTAAGAAACTTCTAATGTCGGAAGGAGTTAGAGGTCTAGGACAACTCTTGACCACATCCGTTTTCTTAAGATCTACCTCAATACCCTTGCTTGACACAATATGACCAAGGAAAGCTACGGACCTCAACCAAAATTCACACTTGCTAAATTTTGCAAAAAAGTTGTTGGTCCTAAAGAACTTGCAATATGATTCTCAAATGGTCAACATGCTCATTCTCACTCCTTGAATAGATCAAGATATCATCAATAAACACTATCACAAACATATCAAGGTATTGTTAGAAAACTCTATTCATTAGGTCCATAAATTCCGCCGGGGAATTTGTCAACCCAAATGACATAACCACAAATTCATAGTGATCATACAGGGTCCTAAAGGCCGTCTTAGGAATATCAACCCCTCTCACCCTTAGTTGGTGATAACCCGAACAAAGATCAATTTTGGAGAAATAGCTAGCCCCTTGAAGTTGATCAAATAAGTCATTCATTCTCGGAAGGGGATATTTATTCTTTATGATCACTTTGTTCAATTGTCGATAGTCAATGCACATTCTAAGAGAACAATCCTTCTTTCTAACAAACAACACCGGAGCACCCCAACGATAGATACTCATACGAATAAAACCCTTTTCTAGCAAATCCCTTAATTGTTCCTTCAACTTTTTCAACTCGGCCGGAGCCATTATATAAGGAGGAATGGATATAGGTTGTGTAACCGGCAAAAGATCAATGCCAAAATCTATTTCCCACTCGGGAGGAATGCCAGGCAAGTCATCAGGAAAGACTTCTGGAAATTCATTCACCACGGGGACCGACTCTAGGGAAGGGGTTTTGGACTCAACATCCATCACCCTAACAAGATGGTAAATGCACCCTTTGGAGATCATTTTCCTAGCTTTGAGGCAAGAAACAAATTGACCTCTAGGGATTGAATTTCCCCCCGTCCACTCTAAAATTGGCTCATTTG
Source organism: Solanum raphanifolium (assembly GCA_036250405.1). Lineage (NCBI taxonomy): Eukaryota > Viridiplantae > Streptophyta > Magnoliopsida > Solanales > Solanaceae > Solanum > Solanum raphanifolium. The sequence goes on along the minus strand of JAJOOE010023293.1, from coordinate 8,661 downwards.
AGAATTGGAATTTGACCACCGGGGTCCTACAATCTATAGAGGCATAACATGCATGCAACTAATCCATACCCAAAATCACATCAAAATCTAACATGTCCAACTCTACCAAATCCACCAAGGTAACTCTATGAGACAAGGAAATAGGACAACTCCTACAGACTCTTTTTTGCCACTACCCAACTGGGGTAGAAATCGAAAAAGGCTCTATCAACGCTTCGGGGAGTATTTCAAACTTCATAGCTACAAAAGATGTAACAAAGGAAAAGGTGGCACCGGGATCTAACAAAGCATATGCATCAATAGAAAAAACTTATAACATACCAGTCACCACATTCGGGGAGCTCTCTTGGTCACCTCGGGAATGAAAAGCATAAAAGTGGTTTTGCTTTCGGGCATTGGAGTTGGAACCACTTGGAGTAGTTTGTTTGACTTCTCTCCCTTGTCCATGAGTATCGGGAAATCTCTCATATTGTGGCTACTCTTTCCACACCCATAGCACCCATCCGAGCCAACTAAGCATTTGCCTTCATGTTTTCTACCACATTTTACACAATTGGGCCTAGTAACATATGAACAACCACTATTACCTCCTTGAGGTTTAGGGTTGGAAACACTATCCTTATCCTTGTCAACCCTTGGAGTACTAGAGTAGCCTTGATAGGAGAATCTTTGCTTGAACCTTTGCCGACCTTGTCCATCAGACTTAGCATTGGAGAAATTCCCTTCACCGGTTCTAGCTCTTTTCACCTCTTTATTGTTGCCTTGGAGTTTCTCATTCTCCATTTGTTGGGCATACACCATAAGACGTGAGAGATCTATTTCATGAAGGAGCATTGTCGTACATCATTCTTTTCTTACCAGTTTGGATACACTCATCACATACCTACTCATTTCATCCCTTGGATATGCCACCATGGCCGGAGCATACTTGGACAATTCGGTAAACTTAAGAGAATAGTCTTGAACACTCATGCCTTCTTGATGAAGGTTGATAAATTCTTCCACCTTAACTTCCCTCATCTCTCGAGGAAAGAACCTATCAAGAAATGCCTTCTTGAACACCTCCCAATCTATAGGACCCGCTCCTATCGGCCTATTCCTCTTCCATTGAGTATACCATACTTGGGCCACACCTTTAAATTGATAAGCGGCTAGCTCCTCTCTTTATACCGAAGTCAGCCCCATAGCATCAATTATCTTGTAAACTTGTTCCACAAATTCTTGAGGATTTTCTCCCACTTTGGAACCAAAGAACATGGGAGGGTTCATCCTTGTAAAATCCCTCAATCTAGAAGCCGTGGAATTCACATTAGTGTTCATAGGGGAAATCACCTCTCTATTGGCTTGAGTTCTCACAACTTGAGCCAACAATTGGATAGTAGACCTAAACTCCGCATGGGTCACATTCTCCATTGCGGGGTCAACCAGAGCTTGGTTATCTTGAGGAGCTTGATTACCTTAAGGAAATCCTTGATTCACATTCTCCTCTTCCATCCTTCTTGTGTTAGCCCTTCGCGTATTCATTTCCTGAAGACACATGAGAAGGATTAGAAGGAAGACTTTATAGAATTAAACTTTATGGCACGACTTAAGAGTAATGAAAGAAGTGTAATTTCCTAACATCTTATAGACTCACATTCATAAATGTGGCGTGCTTCACACTCATGAACAAGACTCTACTAGACGTGGCTTATGAGACATCATCCTAGAATCATTCTAAGCCTTTTTCTTTGATTACCAAGTTTGTCATGACCCAACGGTACCCCCTAGGCGTAACATGGCACATAACACCCCTAAAGGCACTATGTAAGCCACTTAACATATCATCACATAAGTAAAGAACAATGAAGAGTAAAAACTCATTTCAAGAATTAAAAGTTTTCATAAAAGCAAAGCGGAAGTCTAGACATAGTCTCATTTAGCTAAAGTTTCAAAATAGGGTCACAGCCCTTACAATAGAGTATCTGAAAGTCTAGTACAACGAAAGAAATGAAACAACAAGACATCACTCGTCCTCGGATCCATGAGGACTCACCACAAGCTTTGGAGAATAGTCAATCAAAGCTTTGAACAAAGAGGAAGATTACCTCAAATGCCGGAAACTACACTTTGTAGAAAAATGTAGAAAAAATATGGGTTAGTACAAAAATGCACTAAGTATGATAGCCATGCATAAAAATCCTTGAAATCATGATAAAAAGGACATTTTACTTGAAATGTATGCACTTTACCAAGTTTAGAGTTCATCATGAAAATTACTCTAAAATCATAAGATACAAGCATATTCAACATATTGATCATCATATCATAATGGAAACAAACCATAAGTACCCTCAAAGCATCCTTGTGCAATGCATGAATAAGATCCCATACTCCTATCCACACTAAGGAAAGCTTATTAAGTAACTTTAGTTCATAACTCAAATTCTAGTTCAAGATATCATAGTGGGATTAGCTTTAACCGACATAGACTATCAGAGCTTATTCATGAAATTCGGTGTCTACCCCACACCGAAAAGGGGTTTCCTACTTGCCTAAGGTAGAACCCAGCTATTAGCTTAGGTGGATCCACTAGCTAAAATACCTATGAGGTCACATAGTTTATGGGATAAGGGGATTGCTACTAGAAAATCCGATCTCTACTAACGTAGGGGCTTCCATCCCAAGAGAATGTTCCTAGATACCCGGCCTCTACTATTGTGAGGGCTTCCATCTCATATCACTATCCACTCGGTGCTAAGCATAATTCCCATTGAGTTTATATTAATTCTTGACTTAAATTGATAATTATGGAAGAATGTACTGACACTTAATCCAACAAACTCATGCTAAAGCTCCTAGATTCATTAGGGGAGACTAGTCTTCAACCCATAGAATCACTATATGTGACAAACCTTTCACATTGTATGATGTTCATACCTAAGTGTGTACATGAGGATAATCATCCAATCAACACAACAATTAGATTATAATGTATTCACTTTACTCTCAAAGCAATCTAATTGTATCCACAAAAGTCTCATACACATAGCTAATTTTCATGGTTTGACCTACAAGGGCTATAGATCACATTCAACCAATCAATCTAGAATCACTAAATTAGATATATATAGTGACATGATTCAATTAAACAAACTACTATAAGTACAATTTCATAGTTACTACAATTCACCCAGATCACAAGTCATAAATTTGGGTTATGTGGAATTCATGGATTCATGGGAGATTTTATCATAAAACAGCAATTCAATCATAATATAAGACAATTAAATCATTGAAAACGTTTTTAGAAAGAATCCATGACTTGGAGTGAAAACCCTAGGTTTTGGAGACTTTTCTACTTTGAAATTGAGGGTTTGAGGACTTCATGCTTGAAAGCATTCCATGAATCAAAGACTACCATACCTTAGATGAAGATTCTTCACAAAATTGGGGAGAAAAGATGAATCCTTGAGCCCTAGACTTCAACTTCTTCTTCTTCTTCTTCTATGGTGTTCTTGAGAGAGATATATTTGAGAGGTTTTGATTTTTGTTTTGGGGATTTATGAATTATGACTTTAGATGGGTTAATTTAGGTGGGAAAAATACTTATATAGTTGTTTAAAATAGGCCTAAAACGACACCACTTAACCATTAAATAAAAAGGAAATTACAAAAAGACCCCTAACCTTAATGCCAAAAGGCAGTTTCAGGCAGGACCTACAATTGGAGACCCACGGACCGTGGGTGGGACCACGGCCCATGCTGGTGAACCGTTGGTCCATGGCTGGGGCTTGACCCACGACCCCCACCTACAGGGCGTGGGTGAACCTACGGGGCATAGGTGCCCTCGTGGGTCACTGCCCAGGTCACTAATTTTGGGCTTTTCCTGAAGGACCCCTGGTTGGTCCTTGGGGTTTAGGCCTTGACATCCTAACACCAAACCATGAATTTTAAGGTACGGGGAGGTATTTTTAAGGCTTTAATTCTAACGTTAAGCCCTAGCTTAGCCTACTAGTTTTAGGTTAGGCTTTAGTTTAGTCTAACATTTTCTGGAATGTTACACAAGAAATGTTAGAACGTAAGAACATCACCAATCCACCATAAGTCTATTGAGTAAAGTCATATTGGAAATCAAGTTTACCAAATAAGAGAACATTCATCACAAGAGTTAATTTTGGAGTTATTAAATTAAACCATCCAATGAATATGAGTACCTAAAATTGAGCACTTAGTTAATAGACCAAATCATTCTATAATGTAAATCAGAATCCATTCATGGGGATGAGATTCACAACAATCACAATTATCACAAAATCAATAAATATTCAAAGGTGACTTCAAGCAATCCAGGTTGCTTGTTTTCAAGAATGAGAGTAGACAAGTAGTGAACAAACTTCATTCAAACAAAACACAAAACAAATATTAAACAGAGATAAATGCGCTTTGAACGAGAATGTCCGGCCAATAAACTTTCATGCAATTAAATTTCTCGATGGAAACTGGAAGACAGATTCAGGTATTTGTTAAAAATGAGAAAATAATTAAAGACCTAACAAGAACGGATCTGTTAAGATACGCTTTAAACAAACCAAAATATTGAAGCCTTGCGCCGACCAAACAATATCTAAGTGTTGATCGTCGTTGTTGTGTTGATGTTTTCATTCGTAGATAACAAAAAAATCCAGAGGGAGAAACGGAGGAACCAGATGCTGGCTGGAGGCAACCTGGTCGCTGGTTCTCGCCGATGGGTTATTGGTCGGAGAATGCCTTCCTGGAGCTCGCTAGTCTTGCAGTTTTTGTCATCCCCTGCTGCTGTTGATTTCGGTCACTGGCTTGGTGGTTCGCTCGATCTCACCTAATCGCTTGGTCGGAGCAACAAATAGGTAACTACCATTGTTGTTGTAGTCGACCTCCTCATCGGAGGAAAGAGAGGGAAGAGGAAAGGGGAGAAGAAGGATGGCGTGGGGAAGGGGAAGAGGATAGGGAAGGCCGACGGAGGAGATCGGCGGTTGTTGGCCTCGCCAGTGGTGGTTACCGGTCAGCAGCGTAGAGGAAGGAGGAGAGAGTTGTGGCGTTGATTGAGAGAGAGCAAGAGAATGAATAAAATCTTTGGGGGTTTTACATTTTGGTGTACTAAAATGGAAAGATAAGGGAATGTGACCTGGTCCATTGATTGAATTCGAATGGATGGTTGAGATTGAATAGAACGAGATCGACGGTTAGGATTAAAAGATCGGAGATTTGAATTGAATTTGGACAAAACTGATTATAATTTAAATATGATTGGAATAGAATAGGCTAGACTTGAACTGAATTGGGATAGGATTAAGGGCTATCAATTAAATAAATTTAATAGAAGAGGCTAAGATTTAAATGATTTAAAGGGAGATTAGGGAAGTGCTATTCAATTAATAAAATACTCCATATATTATAATATTTTCATACAAATTAAACACACTTAAATTTAAAAACATTTAAATAAAGTAGTTATGTCTAGTTTAACTATCGATAAATATAATAATTTAATAATAATAAAAATAATTTAATAATAATAATTGATAATTTTGTAAATTAGCGATACTATAATATATAATTTTTAGAAAAAACGATTAAGATTTTAAAACTCGCAATATGTTTTTAAAAAAATGTATTTAACCGAATAGCAATTCCGAGAGGGTTATAGGTCGGTCAAAATTGGATGTCAACATGTGTCATGTAAATATATCGAATATAAAGGTATGACATGTATAAATGGTTATGGTCAACTTATGAAGAGATTGTGACTTGTAATAAGCATCATGAATGTTTGTCCATTCTTGAAAGTGAATGTGGCAAAATATGAAGAAGAAAAAAATTATGAATAAGAACATATTGATGTATGGTTGAAAATATGCTACAACTCACCTCTATGAGAGGCTTCAGAAAAAAAAATTATTTGACAGGAATGGTCAATGGTCGTGTACGTTTATACGTCATAAATATTATGGTATGTTTATTGTGAACTACCGAAAAGGCAAAAGAAAGAAATATTTCTTGCCTATAAAGGTTGTGGCCATGACCAAAATAATATTGTTGTGTGGCAATACAAACTTGTCATTGATTGTGTACCTATGTTACGACAAAAGTAAAGCAAGAAACATGTCTTGCTTGTAATAATTTTGACCATGAAAATAATAATATAATTTTCTCATTGAAGGAGATGTTCACCATACGGATGGTGTCATGGAATATGTGATAGTAAACAAAATTAATTGCAAGCTCTAACAAGTTGTGTTATTATCAGAGGAATAATATTGGGGTTGTAGCAAGTCTCAAAAGAAACTTTTTAAGTTTCGGATGAATTGAAAAGAAAAATTATTATATTGAGACCATAAATTATGAAAAGATTTAATATCTTCAGATTACCACAATCGAAGTGGGTTATAAATATTTATCTAAAAGATTACCCATTTTTTTCCTCTTGTTTGTGCACACAAACATGGGCCTACTGATGGAATCACATGCAAAAGCAAACTGTAAGTGTACTGAAATAAATATCAGTTGGCATAATCAATTGGTCATTTCGGTTGAAATGTGATCTAACTATATCGGTTGAAATTTGAAAAGTAGCTAGTCTCTGACAAAGGTGCTCTTGAGTTCGCTAAGCCATTTATATGCGATGAAGGTGGAACGGATTTCTCTCCAATTTCCTTTCGCATGTTCACTCAGTACTCAGTAGAAACTCCCGTATTCGTGATTCGCGAGGGTTGAAAATGAATTTCAGACAATATGAACAATAACTCGACATTCTCAAATATAAATTGAGAATTCATATGTTTATATGTTGAAGAAATAAAAGATTCTTCTAGAATTCTAATGTGTTGCTTGTTATCATGATAAAATTATCATTGTACCAGCTAGGGTTGCGATTGTATTCCCTAAGATTATTTGGAACATATAAAAAGGTGAATATGGGCTCGTTCACCTACCATGTGGACCGTCTGCAATTATATGATTTTGATAATTACATTTATGCCATGGTCACATGTGCCTTTATTATCAACTTGCAAATTGATTTTTGTAAGGTTTTTTGCTCGAATCTATCTATATATAATAGGAGAAGTAAAAAGAGACAATGTCACCACCACAAAAATGTAGAATTTTGAATAATTAAATAATAAATTTTACAAAAAAATAAATTGAAAAAGTATAAATGAAAAAAGAAAATAAAAAACGATTGTGAATCAACCATTTTAAAAAATAAAAATTAATTTTTTTTAACTCTTATTAATAATAAATAAAAAGCAAAAATGACCACTAATTAATCTGGAAAAATCATTCAAATAATATTTTTTTAAAATAACAAATTGAAAAAGTAAAATGAAAAAGAAAATCAAAACGGTTGCGAATCAACCATCTCTCTATTTATATATATATAGGAGAGGTGATAGCGCCTACGGGTCGGCGCCACAATTATTCTCTATTTTTTACTTTTAAATATCAATTAATTAATTATTAATGGAAAGTATATATATAAATATATTCTTAAAAAATTAAAGTAAGAAATTATTTTTTCTTAAAATTAACAGAATATAGAGGGAAAAAATGTATGTTGAGATGATCAGTTTTTACAAAAGTTAAATTTTAAATAAATTAAAAGGAAATCATATATATAGTAAATCGCGTTTTCTTTAACTACTTTTTATTAGAAACTCTAATGTCAGTTTTAAATTATTATTTTTTCTCTAATTGTCACCATCCTATTAGTAATGAAATTCCTTTAATTATCGGTTGAACTTTCAAACTAATTAAAAGCATATAAATCACAAACAATATATACAAATTATTTTTTAAAAATCTATTAATTTAGATTATCAACAATTGAGTTGTAACATATATTTTTCATTTTTTTATATCATAAATTAATTATCTAATTTGTAATTATATTAAATAATAAATTACAATTTAAATAACAAAACAGAAATTTAAAACATCTAATTGTAATTAACGTGAAACCATCTCTCAACTTAAAAATAATAATAAAAATCTCCACTAACTCATAAACACACCTACACACGTTTTTTTAAAATAATTAAAAGACTAGAATTTAAAAATTAAATATTAAACGGTTTTAGAAATAAAAGTTGCAGTTGTGAAGTTTAAACTTCTCAGTTATCTATTTAAACCAGTTATTCTAATCAAACAAAATTTCCTTCATATCTCATATGATATGCTAATATTCAAAATTTCAAATCGCAAAAAAAGAGATGAACAATGAAACTCCATGAATTATACTTGGTAATGTACCGGATGGGTAGTAAATAATTCAGGTTAAATTTTTTATTTGTTATAAATATCTCTTTGATTCATGTTAGTTCTTCTATCTATTGGTGAATACTTTTGTCACGACCCAAAAATGGACGTGATGGCACTCGTCTTATCCCACCAAGACAAATCAGCCTAAAACTCAACCATTACAATAAAATGCGGAAATTTCATAATAAACTCAAAAATATCCCCAAAATCTGGTTGTCACGTGTACAAGCCTCTAAAGTATTAGAATTGAATAAAAAGAAAAATACAAGTCTCATATGACATTGTATCTAGAGTAGAACAAGATCATAAACAGGAGTAAGAAGGATCGTTGAGAAGACAAACAACTACCTCACAAATCTCCCAGAAGCCTTGGAAAAGAAGAGA